>NDXB01004158.1:16205-44789 GCA_002631895.1 Agapornis roseicollis | reverse complement strand
TGTGGTAGCTAGGGCATGATGGTAGTTGTAGTTAGGGCATGATGGTAGTTAGGGCATGGCGACCGGAAGATCGCGCGCTGTACGGAAAGATAAGACCACTGTCCTTGGCATGAAATTACAACTAGATCGTAAGCAGGCGGAGGTGACGTTGAGGGTCCAGGACTATATATCACTGTGCCCATCTCAAATAAACGCCATTTGCCTTCCACCACATTGGTGTCTGAGTGCTAATATGCTGAACGACCTAAGGTGCGGTCGGCGAGTCGTAACTGAACCAGGTCATCTCGCCTCAGTGAAGGCGACACCAGGTTCCATTTATTTTCATTTTGTTTCACTTACACAAGAGTTGGAAACTGTTAAATAATACTATGATAGTATATTTCTAGTTGATAACTTTGGTGCTGACTTAATAAATTTCAAGGAGTTTTGGGAAACCCCTGTAAGAAGTCTGACTGACTTTTTAAGCTATGAGCATGTGGATTAGTTTCTCTTGATGTTTAGCTTTCCCTCAGGCTTGTTAAGGCAAAGAGTAGGTGTTTTATTTTTGCAATAATTAACTATTTAAATGGATTGCTTATATGAACCTACCAAGAAAATTATTTTGTAAGGTTTTTGAAAAGCTTATGTTGATGTTATATGTACATAAATATGTATGCAATTCTAGTACTGGTGTATATATATATGTGTATGTATGTAGCACCAGAATGGTGTACACTGTGTATATATGAAAATGTATTCAGAAATTAAACTGTTATTAGAGCAGCAGAGACAAAAAACTAAGAAAGGACATATTTTTCATTTAAATAGAAACAGATTTTTAAAACTTAAAAGCCACAGGTAGAATAGTCTCCACTGAAAGCATAAGTTATCTTCAGGCCTGAACACTTCTGAATATCCAACGTACAATAAGATTCACATTGACTTCAACCTGAGCAGGAATTGAACCCTTTAATAATAATAATGAATGTATAAAATGCACACAAGTATACTTGCCTCCTTTTTCCATTTAAAATAGCTAAGCTCTTAGTGCTGCAACAGTGACATCCAGTGACTAAGCCAGTTAGTTCTAGACATGATCTGCATTTGGAGTGAGTACTATAGGACATGGGTGGAAAAAGGAGATTCATTTACTAAGATCCTTAGTGAAACACTTGTCTCACCAAGAGCATAAACAGACAGAGCATTAGAATGAAAAACACTATAAATAGCTTACCCAGAAAAAATATAGAAATGTTTAATTAACCCATATCTATTTCAGACTTAGACATTTGCTGAGCCAAGTCAGGAATAAATTGTTTTAAAACAAGTGCTTTTCTCCAGTGAGGCAATTTGCTTAACAAGACTAAGCAGCCTTTCACACCCTTTTTCAACAGTAACAACAGAATTCAGTTAATAATGTCTATTATGTTTTGCTTCTGATACGATCTCAGATCTAAATGCAGCTGTATAATGGAAAGTTCTTTCCATTTTTACCAGATTAATGAACTAAAAAGACCAAAACGAATTAAGAAACCTTTCTTGTGTAGGGAAGATGACAAAATGATTACCATGCTTTTATGTAAGTCCCTTACTCTGTTTCAGTTGAAGTCACCGTGAGTCCAAACCTCATATAGCTTCTGGCTCTAAAATTGAGTGGCATCTAGTTAAGAATTTGATAAATGAAGAAATAAATATATAAGAAATGAGTTTATCACAGCTCTTTGTTTGATAATGAGGCAACAGTTTGATAGTGACACCAGGAAAAGATCAAAAATTTAAGCCCTAGTCACAATTGCATTGCTTTTCCGTGCTTGTTTTAAGCAGTTTTCAAATTGCTAAGAACACTGCTTATTTAGTCCCACTTAGTCTGGTATCTACAAAGTAATGTTATATTCTGCTAATATGCCAGTACTGGATTTCTATGGGATTGAAGAAGATAAAGAGTGTTCACATTAAAGAAAACAATAATTTTTAAAATAAAAGGAGAACTATTTTTTAGTCCTGGATTTCATGGAAGGATAACTGAAGAACAGAAACTTTCTCCAGGAACAAGCACAGCTGACTGCAGAACCAGTGTAATTTTGCTGGGCAAAACAGAAGTTTAATTTCAAGTTGCTCAACATAAAGCAGCTGGGTTTACAAAATCAGAAAGGTAGATTTAGCCTTGATAAATATTTGACATTCAAATCAGAAAAGCACACGACATCTGTGATAAATTTGGCTGAAACTATGATAAACTTCATTTGTTCCCCTTTAAAAATGTTCCTACATTTCCATCAGTTCCTGCATTTCCATTCCATGAGCTCAGGGTGTCTTCAATGACTAACATTTTATTTTCAGACCATTACATTTCTGTGTTTCTCCTTATAGTCCTAAGAGTACGTTATTATGACTTTCAATAAAGAGGAAAGTGGAAATTCAGTAGTCAGTGCCCTAAGCTGTCAAAAGGGGGGGAGTGAGCAAGCAGCTGCATGGTTCTGAGTTATCAGATGGGCTTAAACCACAACACGGCCTTAGTAACATGCCTTACTCTATTATTTAAAGGTTCTACCAGCTTTGAAGTGAGGACAGAAATGAAGCCTTTGTTTTGTAGAGTTTCCTCATTGTACTACCTAAAAATTATGCTATCAGCAACAATAGTCACCCTCTCTGTACAATCTCATTTCAGTCTTTAGAGGACATGGGATAGCCATGGTTTTTATGTAAAAACAGCAAAGAGGAACAATAAGGGGGAAAAGAGAAATGTATAGAGACAGTTTTTCAAGGGCCAGCTGTTAGGTTCTAGTTTTCCTTTCTCTGGGGAAGATCCTTCACTTTCACTTCCTTTCATGTATTTTTAGGTGGGTTTCAAATATTAAATGCTATAAAAACCACAATAAAAATAATACAACATATATAAAACAGCAATACGTCCATTTTGCAAAAGTCTTACATTATTATCAAACTAAAGGCAAATCACAGCACTGTGCCAGGTAACAGGAAGAAAATTATCCCAGTCAAAACCAGGACAGGAAGTTAGGTTCCTCTTTTAGAACCTGGTTGAGGTTTTGAAATTTTATGTCATCAACATGCAGATGTCCTCAGTTGGAAAATGTGTACACTTCAGTGGCCTCAAAAAGATCAGCTAACTGTAAGATAATGTAACACTTACTTAACTACAAAACTGATTACTTCTAGTGCAAACATGGAGTCTGTGGTAGGTAGGTGACCGTCCCCTCCTGTAAATGTTCACTGTGTTGTGCCATTGTATACGGGATACAAAAACTTTCAGTGCTTTTGGAAATTTTGCAAGAGCAACAGCCTTGCACTGTGTAAGATGATTAGTGTCTGTGTTAAGAAAATGGTCCTTGGGAGCTTTTGCCCTGTATGGTGACAGTGTTTGGTACATATCAGCTCTGACTTTAAACTCACTGTGGCAAGCAGACTATGATGGGGGGTATATTTTCCTATAAGCTTGCTGTGTGGTTCCTTGTGGGGATTCAGAAACATCCATGCTCTTTCATCTAGTTCAAGCACTAAGCAGAAGCATTAAGCTATGCCTGTTGAAGGCAAGAGACAGGAAGCTCTTGCCTCTATGAAAATTCTTACAGAACTAAGCAGTGGAAAAAGGAAGCAACATCAGCAGGGGGCAACAAAACATCATGAACACCTATGTTGTTGACCAAGCAATGTCGCACCCTCACTGAGGGAGGCATTTGTGTTATAACCCAAAGAACTGCTTGTGTGAACAAATGCTTTTGTGTTTCTCCAGCTGTTACATGGTAAATCCTGTTTCACGAATGATAAAACTCAAAAAACCCAGAATATTATATATATTATATATAGACACACAAAACTTTTCACATAGGTTTGTGCTGCTTTATCTCTCTTCTAGTACAGTAAAACAATAATAAGATTGGACACTTCTGAATCATTTTCATTTCTAAATATCATGCATTTAGCACTATGATCACTCTGGTAAAGGCCATCCACTTTTTACAAATAAAGGTGCACTGTATAGGAGAGTTGGAATTTGAAGTTCATTGTCTTTCCTTCCATCCGTTTCAGTCTTGGCATGATTGTAAGACAACAGACATTCCAGAAGGCAAGAAAAATGGAGCTGTAACTAATTTTTCTCCTTTTTTGGCAGAAGTACAATAATAACTGTGCTCATGTCAAATTTCTTTATGAAAGTTCTTGATTATATGAATGATCTGGAATGCATTCAGTAGCACTGGTCTTGTGCACTGTTCTTCAGACCTTCCTGTTGAGCCTTTTTTGAACCTCTCCAATCTGTGAAGTTCTGGGGTTGTAATCTCAGAGTAAAGCTATTCTGTCTATAGAAGAAGAATCATATAAATGCTTTCTGGACTTTCCCTTGACTCTCAAACCAGAGTAATTTCAAAGCAGCATGTAAAGGGGGCTGGAATAGTAGGCTTGTACTGCCACTGCTGCATGCCAGTATAATCAGTGAATAACAAGCAGAATTTGGTAGATAACCTGATGATGTATATACTGTTGTTGTGGTTTAAGCCCACCTGGTAATTCAGAACCACAAAGCCCCTCACTCACTCCCTCTTCTTCTTCCCCACTCCTGGAAGGTTGGGGAAGAGAATCAAAAGAATTTAACTCCCACAGGTTGAGATAAGAACAGTCCAGTAACTAAGGTATAACACAAACCACTGCTGGTACCACCAATAATAATAATGATAAGGGAATTAACAAGGGGAGAGAATACAGTTGCTTACCACCTGCAGATCAATACTCAGCCCAACTCCAGCAGCAATCTGGCCTTCCAGGTAACTCCCCCCCCAAGAATATATCCTGGACATGACATGCTGTGGTATGTCTAGCTTTGGGTCATATGTCCTGTCTCTGCTTCCTCCCACCTTCCTGTGCTCCTTCTCACTGGCAGAACATGAGACTGAAAAGTCTTTGATCAGAGTAAATGCTACTTAGCAACAACTAAAACGCTGGTGTGTTATCAGCATTCTTCTCAGACTAAAGTTGAAAACATAGCCCTGCACCATCTACTAAGGAGAAAAATGACTGCTACAGACAGAACCAAGGACAACTATAAATGGTCTTTCCTCACATTGATTAAAGAATGTGTACAGTTCCTACTATTGCATAATTAGCCAGAGTTTGACTGTGAGACTTGATCTCAGAAGTCATGTGAAATGATGATCTTCTGAATTATCATCTTTGTATTGGCAATTGGTTCTTGTAGCATATGCTATAAATAAACATGAAGAGAGAACATAATGTCACATACTCAAAGGTTAGAAATTCCTAAGTAAGGACTTTTGGATTCTTCAAAACAGAAAAAGGTTAATAAAAATAATCCCAGTTAGTCTGGTGATGTCCTAAGAAGCTAGGTTGGTGAGTTTTGTGATTTCAAGTTTTACATTCTGAGAGGATTCTAGACTTCGATAGGACTTTCAAGAAGAGCTTTCCAATTACTAGTTTTAGTGCTAAAATTTCAACTTTCTTATCACAAAAGCCCCCTCTTATAAGGAACCAAAAATGTTTTTTAGAACTGTAGGGACTTTTTTCACTGTGGACCTTTAACTGTTGACAACTGTCTTAAGCTATCAGCAGGTTTCAAGGCAAGCCTGAGATTAATGTGATTGTTTAGGCCAAGTCATTGCTGAATGGAATTCTTAGATCTCACTAAAGGTTCAAATAAGTGTTTTTTCCATCTTAAAACTCTGATTCCAGTTTCAATGGCAGCCTTTTGTGTTATAGCTATAACGTAAAGGAGTGAGGACACCTTCCTGGAAACTAAATTAGGATGACTGCCTGTGGGAACTGGAGAGTCATTAACAGAATAGAAAGCAAAAATATTCACCTGAAAATGAAATACTGTTTCCTTTAAAATTTTCTTCTGGATATGTGTCCCTTTTGCAAACGGAGGTCTTTTTACTCTTATCCTGTTTTTTTATTTACCAAAGATTTCTTAATGTAACTTTTAATCAAAATAAGGTGTTGCATTCTCTTACATCTTCCCTACAGTAGTTTTGCTCATCCACACAGATTCTGATAAAAGCAAAATGAATAAGAATCTAAATGAAGAAATATCTAAAACAAATCTAGTTGGTTTTGTTTCTATTGTAAATGTACAGCCTAAGATTTCTTTAAATTATCATGTCATTTATCTGTTTTGGGCTGTCTTACTTGTGACGCTCAAGGACATTTATGGATAGCACTGATACATACTAATTCGTAACACATGGACACCAAAATACATTTTTCAGAGTGTTGATGTTGCACAGATCTCAGACCAACCATTTCCTTTTAACTGACTTCTCCTGGGCTGGGTTGCTCCTAGGTTTATCTGAGCAGGGAGTTAGTGGTAGAAGTCCACCTCCAGCATTTTAAACTGCCCCTTTGTGAGTGCTTCTAGTCCATTTCAGGAGGGTTAATCGGTTTGAATATTGACCTGGTTAATAGAGGGCAGAGTCAGCTGAGTACTGACTACTGACTTTGCCCTGAAAATTATTACACACATTCTTACAGTCAGGAATAGCCGACGGGAGATTTAAGAAGCTGCCAGGAGCTTCTGTTTGTTTCAGAGATTGTTAACCTGTTAACTGACTGTGAGAAATTTCCAGTCTATTTCAGGATGGTGATGGACAGATGATTATAGATCCCTAATGAAAGTAATTTAACTCACCTTTTTGTCTTTGATCAGAAGTAACTGCAATTAAGTTAGAGCTACTAATTGTGTAAGTTACTGTTCTTCAGCTGTTACTTCTGTCTGTTGATGTTTAATTCACTGGGAAATTTTCATCCTTAGTTTTCAGGACTAAGATTCTGGTCATATGTCTCTACAGTCACAAGGTCTCTCAGTCTTAGTGCTGGAGTCTCTTACCTGTCTTCAGCCGTGGTACTTTAATGATGATTAACTTTAGTTTTAGCACATACTAGCATGATTCATAAATAGATGGCATATTCTAACTGAAGGCAGAATAGCTTTTGTAATTCAGCTCCAGATACTGTGATAAATGCAGCCCAGATCTAGACTGAGTAGCATGGCTTTATTTAAAAACAGACAAAACCCAAACCCAAAAGTAAGCCACAACCTATTTCTCTTAAATAGGCAATGAGTATGGCATCCTCATGAGCCACATCAAAGCCTGAAAGGTATAATGAATAACATAATAACATATCTTATGCTTTTAAAGAATGAGACTGTTTCTCATTCTTTAAAAGTGCTTTTCATTTTAACTAGTACTGTTTAGAAAACAGCTGCTCTACCACAATGCAGACCAGAAAACTTTAAACAGGAAGTGTTCTTGCCGCTGCTGCAGATCCCTGACTTCTACCCAGAGTGAACCCGTGTGCTACACAAAAAAGCAAGAACAACTAGCTGCTTAATCTTCCAGCAAGAGCCTGCTCTAGGAAGATCAGGTTGCAATCCTTCCTTTGTAGCTTTACACCACACCCCTTCAATGTGAATTAGCAGGGGAGGATCCTGTTCAGCACTGATTCAGGAATTCTTTCTTCAAGAACTGTTGCTAGGCGTTTGGTGAGTACTTTGTACAGACTTTGTTTTATGTGAGAGAGTTTTTTTCCTTTAGTTGGCACAATGGTGTACCTACTAGTATGTTTTCTTTAGAATATGGTAGATGGAGGAGTTAGATATTTAGATTCAAAGTCCAGCTATGAATGCTGCAAAAAGGGAGACTTTTGCTCTGTAAATTTGAAACTGTAGAACGATTAATATACTTTTGTGATTACTAATAAAACTAACCTTTTGTTGTCAGAATGTCAGACTAAGGTATTTTGAGCTCCAAGACCATTCTTTGAAAGTAAATCATCCTAAAGATAAATACGTTACATTTGATCAATAGCTGGAGTTTGGAAAAAAGCTTTTGTTTTTTAAAACCATTTCTCCTCTACAGTAGCTCAAACGGAGGCTTGATTAGGGCAGAGTGGTCTTCCATGCTATTTTAAATCTTCCTAAAGCATTTGATAAGTAACACTTGAAGCATTTAATATTTTGAGAAGTACATTTTAGGAGAATAAAATTAAACTGATTTTACTATACGCCAATTTCACTCACAATGTATATTGAAATCCTCAAGAAACTATAAACAATGAAGAGAGTAGTAAATGAGGCTTACAGTGGTGCCACTTTAACAAACACCTCACCACCACTCCCCCCAAAAACCCAGAATCTTATTGGTGAATTATTTTCATATTTTACTTGGAAGAATTGACATAAACATCATTTTTAGTAGCTGTGTAATTAATAACAGTGATACTAGCTTGTATTAAAAAAAAAGTTTGCTAAAATATAAATATTTGTTGAATATCTAAATGCAGTTTAAAGGAGGAAAAGACATGTAATGATGGGAAGAATGGAGTAGGGAAAACAATAATAATTTGGATGGAGAGCAGTATGTGAAAGGAGTATGTGACTCAGTACCCTAGAAATTAGTCATCAAAGTAATTCATGGAAAACATGTAAAGATATAAACCTTACTTCCTGAATGTCTTATGGTCAGATGCAAAGACAGGAAGTCCAGCTGTCAGTATAGATATGAACAGCAAGGCAAGCTGTAGGAATTCCTAGTCACATACTTGGGGAAAAATTGTAAACCTTTTCTGCTCTTCTGCCTGTTATTTTAGTCTACTAGGAGAGAGCTTATGATTGTTAAGGCAGCAAGTATCAAGATCCACAGTAAATGTATGTGTTTAAGCTGAATTTGAGAATTTTAAACACGTTGACTTAGTCTGAAATGCACACAGAGCAATGCTTCTCACATTGTGCGTCCCATATGAAAGGGTTCATTAAAAGGTAGTCATGTGGGCAGCTGCTTTGAGAAATCCATTTCTTTGAAATTTTCCTAACTTTTATGCTGAAACACAACACTCTTAAGTGTGTTTTAAATTGACTTTCAGTAATCTTTATGTTTATCATTACATTGTGCGTTGCATTGTTTGTAATCTGGAGATTTAATGTATTTCAGCTGTCCAGAGTAGTTTTATGACCTTTAAAGTGTATTTAGCCTTTTTGTGCAGTGCCCACATTTACTAATATTGCTAATGAAAGCTTAGATGTTACTCATGCAGGTAATATTTTAAATGGAGGATAATTGTAAGTTAAAGTTTTATGACGTTCTTGACTCAGGATATATAGAACAACTAATGGTATTGAATTTATCCATAATCTCAGCAGACAGTTAATTTTGAAAGTTTAATGTTAAATCCTTACAAATTGTTGGTATCTAATTTAGGGTTTAGTGTCGGACCTAGAGGGCAATGAGGGAGAGTGTTCAAAAAGGAGGCAGATATTCTGTCAGAAACAAAATTTTACGAGACTGGGGGAAAAAATTTTTCAAGATAGAATGTCTAGGAAATAAAACAAAGCTGTAAAAGAACAAACTTCCTAACAGACTTTCAGAGAACATGTCCAGAGCCTTTAGTGAGTTTAAAATCTCACCTCTGTCTACACCAGACACGCAGTTACAGAAAGAGAATTACTGGATTCCAGATCTAGCTTAAAGAACTGTTTACATGTTTCTCCAAAAACCCTTCTAAGTGTATAAACAGGAGCAGATACTAGCACTCAGGGTGTTCTCAAGTAGAGAAGCACTGATATCCTTTACGCTATTCTTCTGACTGTGGATTTTGACTTACTTTTAGGGCAGAGAGCCTAGAATAATTTCTGGAAACGTGGATATTAAATCTCTTAGAAAAAGAAGACGTCAACACCATCTTCACATTCTGGGAATCTGCTTTAGCATCTGCATTTACTTTAAAAACGTGATTCTGGCAATAACTCTCTTCTGCATTTTAAAATAAACTCATAGGTGCTTGAAGTGCTTCGTAACCATTATGGTCTTGTGCATTCAGTACATTGTGGGAATGTCTGCCAGAGTGTACAGGAACAAGAAAATATATAATCACAACCCAAAAATACAACATCAATAGATCTTAGGAACCTCAAGAATTATATGACTCTCATATCTCACAATTTTTGAGCTGTTTAAAATATGTCTAACTCCAGTACTTAAATGCTCTTTGGCCTACATTCTGAACAGTTATATTTTCTCTCTAACAACTAAAAGAAGCTGATGGGGTCTTCATGTTGAGAGCTGGGAGAGCTGTCTTAAAAAACAGGGACAAATTACCTACTTGTGTGTGTTTCTCTTATGAAACTCTTTTTTACAATAGGGACAGAGTGCCCCTCAGGAGAGAATGAAACAAAGCCATATGGGAAATTGTATGGTTCCCTTCCTCTCCTAGTTATTTCACAGAATAATAGGCTTATTTTTAGTCCTTTTAATTTTCTCTCACAACTCCTTTGTTCAGTTTCCTTAATTATTTCCTGTTGCTGTAAATACAGCTGTTCATTTTCCTCCTTTAGTATTGTTGCTATCTTCCATGATGTTTGAAATTCATAACTAAGTATACCTCTGAAGTTAACTGGTTAATTTGATTTACTGTTTACTGACAAAATAAAAATAAGCATCTGAACATGTTAATTCAGGATATGATCTGGGCACAAGAAGGTTCAGCCTTGTAGAAACTAGAGCATTCCTTAAGAACTGATTTTAAAACCATCACATTGAAAATAGCAATTGCAGCAAGTAAATTAGAAATACAAGTATTCTGTGAAGGAAATATTTAGCTGGTACAGTTTTTATGCTTCACAGAAATGTCTGCAGAAGTGTATTATGAGATGCAGAAGCTTTTTCTGTAAACATTTTCCAGTTTGGCTGAAAAGCAATCTTTTTTTTCTGTAGTTGTACAGTCTCTAACATAATGAGGTTCTGGACAATGTTTTATGCTTTCATCGGTCAGAGAAAGGGTAGCACAGAAAGATGAGGCTGAAGTTTCGTATGCTCTAAGACTCATTTGCTGAATGCTTTAGGTCCACAGAATCATAGAACTATAGGTCCAGAGTACAGTTTGGATTGGGAGGGATCTTCAAAGGTCATATAGGCCAATCCCCCTGAAATGAACAGGGACACCTCCAACTTAAGCTGACACTGCCACTAGAATAAGCAGTGGGAGATAAAGGGTATATGACCCTTTCTTTTCTGTGCCAGCATTATTTTATGTTGGTTTTTAAGTAATTGCAGGGCAATAATCTGATGCAGGCTGAATCTGAGGGCAATCCCACTGATTACTGGTAATTACAGCATTTCTAACCTGTGTGATGGTCTAAAGCTCAAACATGAACTGCAGTAAAAATGTTTGTGGTGTCTCCAGCTAGGAAGATAGACAGGGTGCTCTGAACTTGTTTGTCAAAGCCAGGAAACTTGTATTTTGATGTTTAGTATACATGCAAAATGTGAGCTATGTGCTGATGAGTTTACAAAAGGTTAAAGTTATGATCAAAATCAGTCATAAGAGGGATCAGTGTGGCAGGTGGTTTCCTTCTGTGTCTGCCTGTTCTGTTTTCAGTAACTGATAGCTCCACTTTAGTGAAATCGAGTAGTTTGTACAATGTGAAATTACACACAGCTGGCTTGATAACAGATGTACAGCACTGAAATGATCATTAGAGAATGTTGTGGTAAACTAATTGGCCTCTAAATACATGACTATTTATCAGTAAGCACAGCTGAGATTAAGAGTATACACTATACATTTCCAGTCCAAACTAGAAAAAAAGACAGGCTGGAGGTTTTATAAGGCTAAAGTTGGGACTTCTCTGCTGTGTTCCTAAACCCATAACTAATATTGCTGCTTGGTTGGTTTTATAATGGTTTATGTGCTCTGAAAGTAGCTGTTATTAGGATGCCGAAGGTATTCCTGTTTGAAAATAGGTTTATATGGCCTATATTTTTGCTACAAACAGTTTCTGCCCCAGTAGTACAGTTTTGAATGTGTTGGGTTTGGTGTTTTGTTTTTTAATATTTATGAAATTATGTAAACTAGTTAATTGGTTTAGTCTACATTTAAAAATATGTTTGCAGGAGCAATGAAAGGAACTCCTTTCCCTGTTGAAAGCTATGTCACAGTAAAAACAGGTTGTATACATGGAGTACAGGTTTACCTCAACTGGGATATGTCATGCCAGACTAATGGATTTGCTACATCTGAAGAAATAACTGGCTTTTTTCTTTATTCCCATTTGAATCAGTCTTCTCTGAGGTAGAAACTGAAGTTAGATCATGCTCTCAGTAGGTCCTTTATGATAAGCTGGTAATGTTGGATCATGTGGCATGTGCTTTATTTTTGGATTTTTTCCTTATCGGTAGTAAAAGTAGCTACAAAACCATACTTGTCATGGTTTAAGCCCAGCCTGTATGAACCCAGGGCAGTTCTCCATCAAGGTATCACTAGTAGTTATATGATTTGATGTAGGTAAATCCAGTATTCCAATAAAAAGTGCAGCAATTTTTAAGAATCATTCTTCATTTCAGAGTTTGTAATTCACATGAACTGTTGCATCAGGTGCTCTGCACCAAGTTATTAGGAAAATTACTGGCAGGCTACTATTGCCAAGGTACACTCTCACCATCTCTCTGCCTCCCAGATTATATCCATTTCCCAGTTGTCAGTTGATGGATATCAAGACTATGAGGTCCAGACTGAGCTAGGTAAGAAGGGGAACTCAGTGGACAAGGAAGCTAGGATCTGGAGCTGTGTCACAAGAGAAAATGATTGATGACAGGATGGCAAAAGTACCCAGTGCCAGGTGTTAGCTGACTAGGAGAAAAAATTAAATAAGTCCAGGAGCTAAGTTGGGGAATGGAAAACAGTTTTCAAGAAGAAGTGAAAGGAGTTGACAAGGAAAGTAAAAAGGCAAGAGAGGTCTACAACAAGTTCTTGTGGTAGGCTTATTAATGTTGGTAGGGTTTTTTGTTTTGATTTCAAAACATAACAAAGTTTTCACTTATTAGTTGTGCTTTCAAGGCAGCATTTACAACCTTAAAAAAAAACAGAACCAAAATGGGAGTTTAAATCTGAAATTGACACCGGGTCATGCAATATTTCAGCATAAAAGCTAAAAAAGTTCTTTGTTTTTCTAAATTTTCACTTCCCAATTTTCACTTCTCAGTTTTCACTTGGGAATTTAAGACACTAGAATAGTGCAGCAGCAAATCAACAATTATTCTAAATGATGATACATAGGTTACCAACAAAAATTCTTTCATAACAAGGTGGAATTTTGAAGTTCTGATAAAGGAATCTGATGGAGTCCCTAGCCTCAAGACTGATATAGACTATTAGGGCTGCTTCTGTAGGGCACAGGAGGGAAATAAGTTGGGACGGGGAGAGAGATTTCAAAATCTTGTGCTTTCAATCAATCAGTAATGTTTGCATGCTGTTGATCCACAGTACACTGCTTCCCTTTTTATTAAGTTGCTGTGACACTGCTAGGCTTTGCCCTGGCAGAAGTCAGTTTGAATGACAGACCATCACTGATGCTGAGACTCTTGCTAGGCTACTAACATCATTCTTTGTTCAGTTTATGTCAGAGCAGAGGTGATAGAATTGATGCTTAATTTCATTCTTCATACTTACACCAGATTCAACGAAAAAACATGATTCTCTTCAAACAGCTGCAGAATAGCCCATGTAATCAAATATTCTCTAGGGGAGCTCACTGACTGCCAGCTGGGAGACAATGCTGCAGGTATGCCTAACTAAAGCACTGTTATAGTAGTTAGATATCAGAGAGCAAATATGTTGCCTCTAAAGTATAGTGAACTGAAGAGGGTATGATTTTGTATCAGAAGTGCTGTTATCTTGTTTAATTAGGTCTTTTTATCTTTAATTTTACTCTGTGTTCAATTCAACCTTTTGAGTATGCACATCCGTTCTCCTGCTGTTCATTCCTCTGTTTAGTTATATCCTTTGCCTGTCCCTCCTCCCCTTCTTTGTTTTTGTGAGTGCATTTCCATTTCCTGGGCTGCCAGTGTGAATAAGTCACTTTTATGGTCAATACAATGGCACTTTATGCTGTTTTCTAAAGTTGTCTGGTTTTGGCTACTACCGGAAACACTCGTTTTTCTTTCGCCTTTTCCAGTTAGCTAGTTAGAGATAAAAACCATGTTGAAAAAATGCTTGCTACTGGTAACTTTAGAAATTGGCATTAAAGAGACTGCTAAGTAAAATATATATATATATATAAAAGTATATATATATATATATAAAAGTATATATACATGCATAAAAGATCTGGCTCCAGTTACAGACTGCAAGAAAAACACACTGAGTTCTATACACATCTGTCTTTAGGGAAAAAAAAAACAACACCAAAACCAAACAAACAAACAAACAAACAAAAAAACCACTGTTTTGAGAGCTTTCTTGTATTTCTATGTTTAAGTGGCAGAATAAAGAAGGCCCATTTGTAAGGCCAGGTAACAAGGTTCTGCTCCTGGGAGCTTCCATGCTTCCTTTTGCTCTGCCTTATGTACCTGTATCACAGCTTGAGGGAAGTTAATAGTATTCACAAATTAAAGCATTTAATTAAACTAGTAAACGGTGCAATTATTACCCATAGACCTTTGATCTCCTTTGTGAAGTAACTTAGATGTTGTCTGTTATAGACATAAAAATGTCTTATTCAACAGGTAGATAGTTTGGGAGCAGTAGAGTGTCAGTTCCTAAGGAAATGTTTTAGGAATTTAATAGATTTGCATTAATGACATTTGATCTAGAGAAAAGACAGTATTAATGCTGGACTGATTTCTGGCTGTCCTACGTTAGAACCCTTCTGGAGTAAGAGACTACATTAAATCCCAGAAGTTTTCAGAATTTGGCCTAAATAATCAGACCATTTAACATGAATTATTTAAACTCAGAACATTTTCTATCTTTCCCATGACAGGCAGTTATTCATAAATGTGTGCATTTTATATATTACTGAGCCAGATGAAGTATTTTGAATTTTGGTTTCCATATAAATAAAATAACCAGAAAGTATTAAAAAAGGAAATAAAATCAGTATCTTGACAGGCTTGCAGTCTTAATGTGCTGTTACTGGGTAGCTGAACATAAGATCAGGAAAATTCTACTTTATGGAGGGTGTTTTAATTGAAAAAGTAGGGCCAAGTTCACTTTGATCTGGGATTTCACTCTTCCCTGAGGAAATATAAAACATAATTAAACTACAGATGGATTTAAGCATTTCAGTGCTAAAACCTTCACCCCCTTTATTCCACCTCCACTGATACTTGACACAATGTTTTGGGAATGTGTGACCTTGGGGAAAGATGAAGGAGATTGTGTTTGGACAGTGAACTTTGCAGTAAGGTAGATATACAGTTATAAAGCCTAAATTTTTCCTCTTCAGAAATTTCCCAAGCATCAAGAATGTGTACATTTGGCAATGTACTCTTTAAGGGAAATGGTAAGAGTTGAGTGGAAGAATAGAAGTACTGTACCCTGTAAGATTTTTGTTCTTTGCACAAATACACTAATTTATCCTCCTAATCATACCATGACAATTAGATATGTGTCGTGGTTTAAACCCAGCCACACAGCTCGTTCACTCACTCAATCCCCCTTTCTTGCCCTCCCCCTGCTCCCAGAGGGATGGGGAGGAGAATCAAAAGAATGCAACTCCCACAGGTTGAGATAAGAACAGCTTAGTAACTAATTTATAACACAAACCACTGCTGCTACCACCAATAATAATAATGATAAAGGAAATAACAAGGGAAGAGAATACAGCACCTTACCACCCATTGACAGATAACTCACGACACCTCACCCAGCCCAACCTAATGCCTCCTCCAATCCCCCAGAGCACCAGCCCTTCTGGGTAACTCTCAGTTACGTCCTGGGCATGACATGCTATGGTATGGAATAACTCTTTGGTCAGTTTGGGTCAGGTGTCCTGTCTCTTCCTCCTCCCGGCCTCCCCTCCTCCCTGGCAGATCATGAGGCTCACAAAGCCCTTGCTCAGACTAAACATTTGAGCAGTAACTAAAAACATTATTGTTACCAGTTTTGTTCCCAGGCCGAAAGTCAAAAACATAGAGCTGCACCAGTTACTATGAAGAAGAAAAAATGACTGCTACTGCGAAACCCAGGACAGTATGATAGTTCACAATATATAAAATTGTGTTTTCAAATGAGTAAGAGAAACTTATAAAAAACGTCAGTTTCTGGCTGATTATTTCCTTTACTTTTCTTCTACTGGGAGCAAGCTTTAAGGAATATTGGATGACTGAGTAAAAATGGATCATTAAATTTTGCAGTCTAAATCTATACTTTGCAGATTCCTGGAAAGAAAAAAGGCCTTGAGTGATCCAAAACCAAATTGAAACTGAGTTTTGCTGAACTAGGGAGAGTTTTGCTGTCACATTTGGAATAATTCAAACAGAGAAAATGAGTGGCAAACTTGGAATTAATCCATGGACAACTGAGGTTGCAGATAATTTGCAAGTTCTTTTATGAAGGGTCACAACTATGCTAATGATTACAAATTAAACTTCTAAAGAAAACCATGTGCTTAGAAAGTTACCCTTCCTTGTGTAATTTCAAAAACTAAAATTTAAAGTGGTTTTTGAGTTTTTTTCTGTTTTGTGCTCAGAGCAACCAGGCAAAATTATATTCTATTCTAAATTTCTATCCAGAATAGTATATTTAGATTAGAATTGTTCAAGTTTATTCTAGAATAGACTTCAAGTTCAAGAAATAGAACAAAAAAGAAGATAATATAGTTTTTTAATTCTAGTCTATAATTCTAACTATTCTGTTATTCTAAAATGTGAAAGTTATCACTATCTGTCTAAGTATCAAGTCTGAAAAACTGGTATTTCTGCTTCTATTCAGCCTAGATGATGTCAAACTGTCATAACTTTTATTTACATTATGATGTTAAATACTTACGCGGTTGTTTAAAAGTTTTTACTTACTATTTCTGCCTATACAGTTTTTCTTAGTTGTGGATTTATTTTGATTATAGTTAGTGTCAAACATACATCATGACTCGGATGTCTCTCTGTCGTGGTTTAAACCCAACCAACCACACAGTTCGTTCACTCACTCAACCCCCCTTCTTGCCCTCCCCTGCTTCCAGAGAGATGGGGGGAGAATCAAAAGAATGCAACTTCCACATGGTTGAGATAAGAACAGTTCAGTAACTAAGGTATAACACAAATCACTGCTGCTACCAACAATAATAATACTGATACAGGAAAAGAATACAGCATCCCATCAGCCACAACAGATAACTCACAACACCCCACCAACCGAGTGCTGACCGACCACCTCTTCCAACCACCCCGAGAGAGCCAGGCCTTCCGGATCCCCCAGTTACCTACTTTGGCATGACGTGCTATGGTATGGAATACCTCTTTGGTCAGTTTGGTCCTGTCAGTACAGTCCTGTCCCTCCTTCCTCCCGGCCTCCCCTCCTCCCCGGCAGAGCATGAGGCTCACAAAGTCCTTGGTCAGGGCAAACATCGCTCAGCAACAACCAAAAACATCGGCCTTATCAGCCTTGTTCCCGAGCTAAGTCAAAACACAGCTACTGAAGAGAAGAAAAACTGACTGCAACTGCTGAACCCAGGACACTCTCAAATCATACAGGCAATCTTAGACAACTTCATGCTGCCTTGTGCAGCTTTCCTTTTTTAAAGCATGATTAAATGTTTTATCAAGTTTGAATAAAAAGATTGCTGTAACTATTTCCCTAACTTTTAGATAAAAAAATAAAATTATTCCAAGGCCATGTACCACAAAGCTCTTCATGGAAAAAAATCTTTCTGGTATTAGGCTAAATGCGTCATAAGAGGTAATCTGTTTCTGGGAACCATAGAATGGACTATAGAATCATAGAATAGTTAGGGTTGGAAAGGACCTGAAGATCATCTAGTTCCAACCACCTGCCGTGAGCAGGAACACCTTGAACTAAACCATGTCACCCAAGGCTCTGTCCAACCAAGCCTTGAACACCACCAGGGATGGAGCATTCACAACAAGCCTGTCAAGGTTCCTCTGGATGGCACTCTTTCCCCCAGCATGTCAACTAAACTGCACAGCTTGGTGACATCAGCAGACTTACTGAGGGTGGATTGAATCCCACTGTTCATGTAGCCAACAAATGTTGAACAAAACCAGTCCCAACACTGATCTCTGAGGGACATCACTCGTTACTGGTTTCCGACTGGACATTGAGCCATTGACCACAAGTCTTTGCATACAGGCATTTAGACAGTTCTATGAAAGCTAAGAAGAAACAGTGCTACCTCTATTCACTTTGTATGTAGTCAATGGAATTCCATTTAAAGATGTTTTCTTGGTTTATTTTGGGTTTGTGTTACAGTCTTACATGGTATTATTTTGACATGTTAAAAAAATGTTGCTTATTATGTATGTGATTTATTTCTAGTGTCTGAAGTCTAAGACACTGGTTTTGCCAGGTAGTGTATAAAGATATGCTTTGGTGGATATTTTGGCATTAAACTTCATCCACTTTTACAGAACCTGATCAAATTCAGGGCAAAGTTCCTGAAGCTGGCCATTGCCCTTGGTCTATAATAGCCACTTTGCTTTCAATTTAAATTATAGTATGTACTGTACCCAGAAAAAGATGGAGAGAGAATATGTGTTCTTTGACTGGAAAACACTGAAATACTCAGTGGATAGCAATAATATATATACCTATATATAAAGACATATATATTTTATGATATATATTATATATATATATAAAATAAAATTTCAGAAATACTCTCCTTTATGTTGTAATACTTAGAAAAGTCAGGGTGAAATAACACTGGCACAACAGCTGGGAGGAGGATGGCTTTAGAAAATGGAAAATACGTATTTCTAACACAGTTAAGCAAAAGTTTTTTAGAGGTGGTCACATGTGCATACATTACCTCATCTTTGGCAACTTCAACACAACAGCTGCCATGGAATAAGAGTGGTTTCTTTGTGTGAATGACTATAGTTAACTGTTCCTATGAGAAAAAAAGAGGCTCTCCACTAAAGTAAGGTATTCAATATTAAAGAGATCTACAAGATATGAAATACTTCTTATGGCACTGAAGCCCATGTTGCAAAAAGTTCACCATCTCCTGTGAAATGCAGCTTACAAGGAAGTCTGGGAACTTGGTAGCTATCAATTGATGAAATACTTGTTAAAAACAGAATATTGTGTTTGTGGCAATGAATCTAGGGTCTGCAAACAGAGTAAAACTTATTTGGAAGGACTGTACAAGCCAGTCAACTATACATCGTGTCAAACTGGTCAGGACATTAAAAGTATTAACATTTTATATCATATGTATTCTGGGAGGTGATTTCAGTTGTGGCTTGAAATAAAAGTAATAATCAATGCCTTTAATAATGGCAATAGCATAGGAGGCTTGCAATCAGCTGAGCACAACTATAAATCTTGTCTTGTTTTTCATTATGTTTACAATATACTTGTAATAACATAGCTCACATGATTTCTGAAGTTCCAAGTTTGTATATCTACCCATAGCCATAGTGCATATGGCTATGCAGTACCCTGCTAGTGACTTTTACAAAGCACTCAAGGAGTTGACTGAAGTGTGTGTTGTCATTTATGTGTTTTTTTGACTGAAGTGTGCGTTGTCATTTATGTGTTTTACAGGAAAGATGAAAGGAAGAAAGAAGGGCTATTCCTTACCTTTAACCTTTATCTTGCTGTTTGTCTGTATCACTGGCCTTGCAACTACTAACTTAGATGACAGAGAAGAAGACGATGTCCTGGGTAAGAGGTTACAAAAATGTCACTTTTTCTCAAACAACAAAACCCACTATGTTAAAATACACTGTAGATGTAATTCTGTACTTGACAATATGTCTGGGAAATGTTTGAAATTGAAACTAGGCTAACAACGCACTGATTTCTAAGATGGAGATTCTTAGAATTTTGCATTATGCTCTAGAAAATTGTCTTCTATACTGGCTTCTGTTTCCCATGCTTTTTGGAACTTCAAATCCTATCAACCATTGTGCTAGATATCAAAATTATTTTCTTACAACTCTACTTTAGGACCCATGGAAAAGTTCAATGTTTAGGGAATGACTAAGGTCATACAGTTAGTGAATTCAGGTTTTATCTTCCCACTCCACACAAATGGAGCAAAACCGGGATGAATAACATTGCAGGTTGGTGTTACTCTGTTCTGTGTACAACTCTTCGAGTCACAGTTAATTTGCAAAGCTTGGCCTAAAGATGAGGTAATTACAAGTCTAGTCTTTTTTCTAAGATTTGAAGAAGCTCTTTGTATAGCTCCAAGTGATTTGCTGTTGCTGGATAAATGAAAACTTGCCAGTTAGAGATTTTTGTTAAGAAAAATAGTGTCGGAAGTGTGACCATTAGAAGGTTTTCTGATACTTACCATTTTTAAGATCATTGTTTTCTTTCACCTTGCTGAAATTAGGTAAGGTGGATCAAACTTCTCTACTGGATATCATTGTGAAAGATATATCAATTTACTCCCAAGCAATTTTGAGGAAGCAAATAGACTCTTTAGGCCATACCAAAATGTTATTTTTCCTTTGAGAAAATGATTTGAAACTCTGATCTTTTTCTTAAGCTGCAAAGAACTATGCAGTGGATACTCCTCTCATTTGACAGGTTTGATTTTGAAGCCTAACTGGGAATGCAGCTAAGGAGAGCCCTTTTTTTTTGTGCTGTCACTATACTTAATATTTCCATGTCTTTTTCAATTTCCATCCAGGTTTTTTCTCATTATCAGGCTTTTGTAGCAGTGTTCCTTGAAACAAAAATATTAATTATAAACAATCAAGGCTATACTACAAATGAAGGTAGTGCTCTATAACTATGTCACAATTAGTCTGTATAGTTTAAGATACATGCTGTTCTGCATTAAGCATATAATTAGCATGTTGCACAATCAAGATTGTTTCATACAGAATAAATGTATTTCTCTTTAGCTCTGAACGATATACATTCCCTTCTTGTTTGAGTTCAAAATCACACTTAACTTTGTCCTGCAACTCAGTTTTATAAACATCCTTATCTTAAATTCACAGTTCACAAAGACCAAATTGTCTTGCTTGTTAAAATAACACACTTCATCATCAGAACAAGAAATCTGCTGGATTAATTGTTTTTCTTCTTTTTACTTTCTTTATGAAAGAGAGTAAGAAAATAATTGCAAAGAAATTAAATAGTGGTTCTTTTTTTGGGGGGGAAGGGGGGGGCATCATTTTATCGCTGGCTATTTTACAACCAGTTACTCAAGATAACTCAAGATGACAATAATTGATTTAGTATGAGGAACAGTTCTGAACTTTTGGGTTTGTATTCAAAAGTGAAAAACAAACAAATGTGATGCTTCGCAATTAAACTAGGACCCTGTTTTTGCGACTACTGAAGACTCTGTAGCAGTGTTTAAAAAAAAAAAAATATTTGCAGTACTTTCTTTCTATAAAATGATTAGTGTGTTGCTAATTAAAATTCTGTTTGCGGTTTCTTAAGAGTGAAATTCTGGTCTCAGTGAATGTAACTAGCAACTTTGTATACTGCAATTTCATATACTGCAATTTCATTGATACCATTTATTTTCTGAGTTAGATGGTTTTGAGGCATTGACATATTTTACCCTACAATTCAATAAATTTCAGGTATGAAAGGATAAAGTACATAGTGTGTATCCAGTATTACAGTAATTTCATACTTTTGGATCACATTGAATACCACTGCTTTGTGAATATGAGGGGATTTTTTTGTCTACTAGTATTTAAATTACAGCAATAATTAAGGTTGCAAGTCAAGTAAAATGGGATACAAAAGGATTTTCAATTTGCTAACTTCTGGCAAAACCTGTCATTTTTCCACCAATAAATACGGGTAATAGCAAAAATAAAAGGTATAAAACTAACTAGTGTATGTATGTTGGTTGGGAGCACTTTACTTGGTGTTCCAAAGCCCGAATAAAATGACTCACAAGTTAAATGTGCACTTCATTTGTATGTGAAAATTTATCAAGAATAAATGTGACTGCTTAAAGAAGGGGTAGGAAACACATGGGTAGGAAGAGCACTGAACTGTGTGCGGGTGGGAAGCTGTCAAACTGATAAAGATGGGAGAGAAGAAAGGGATATTCCTTAGTGGCAAGGTGTTTAGTATTGATATAACTTATCAAAGAGAAACATTTACAATTGAGTTGCAAATTCTACCATGTGAATGACAATAAATGTGAGAATGGCTGTTCTGTGTAGGAAAGTCTTGGACAGTATCCTATTACTAGCATTTGCCAAAAGTAAGAAGCCTGAAAGAATGGAGGAAAAAGGCAGTGACATAAAATCTAAGTTCACGCTCATTGTGAGCCATTTCAACAGCATTAATTTGCTCTTACCATGAGCTATGGAGTGGAAAGATGATTGTTAAAATAGAGTTTTAGTGCTGTTAGTGCCTTCTGTTATAAAAGCCTATGTAGCTGGTGTAATGAAGCTATTGTATCAAAAACTCAAGGAGGAGGGGGAGAAGGAGAGGTTTTGTTTTGCTTTATTTTGGTTTTAGTATGGCAAGTAATAACTTTCATGTGACAGTGAGCATCAGCTGTAACCATTAGTTAATGTATTTCTAATAAAACAAAATTTTATTGGCCTAGGATAGTGCTATAATTATATGGATTTTCTAATTTTTTCTGGACCAAATACCTAAATTGGATGAGTAATAAATATCCAACAGGGATATTGTGGAGGGCTATATTGTCCATTGTGGAGGGCTAAATTTATTTTCTTTTTAAAATGACAAACGCAAGATGCTATACTTAAGAAGGAGAACTTGTTGAACTTCATAAGGTTCTTCTTAGCCCACTTGTCCAGCCTATCCAGGTCTTCCTGCATGGCGGTTCTTCCATTTGAAGTGTCTATTTCTCTACTTGGTTTGGTACTATTGGCAAACTTGGTTAGGTTACACTTGGTCTCATCTTCCAGATCACTTACAAAAACATTGAACAGTGTTGGGCCCAATATCAAACCCTGGGGGACCACACTTTTGACAGGTCTCCACTTCGAAAAGGACCTATTCACCACCACCTTTGGGGTGTCGCCAGTCAGGCAGTTTCCTACCCACTGCACTGATCATTTGTCCATGCTGTAAGACACCAGTTTTTTCAGGAGGAGGTTGAGGGAAACTATGTTCAAAGACTTGGGGAAATCCAGGTAGATCAAAACAAGTTGGCTATATATATGCTATTAGTCTGTGCACTGAAGGAAGTACAAAATGGTTTAATATGTAATAAGGAATATTTAGGTTGCATATTACAAAACAAGACTATCTTGCAAGAAGGGTAGTAGACAGGGAACTGACTGCTTCAGGTGGCTGGAAAGTTTACTTCACTGGATTTTTTTTTTTTAAGAACAATGTGGACAGCTGCCAGGAAAGGTCTCAAGGTATTTATTTCATAGAAATATGCCAAAATTTGAATGTGAACCTTCCTTAAAATTCCTTCCAGTTTTAGCTTCCCATGTTTCTATTGGAGAATATTCAGTGACCTTCCTGACAGACATTTTCCCTAAATGTCATATCCTGTGCTCTTCACACAGGACCTAAAATGTAGTAGGAACAATTTGCTTCACTGTTCAAAAGCAAAGGAGGAGTCCTTATACTAAGAATTAGTTTTCTTGAGGCATATTTCATATGAAAAATGTGTACAAGCAGATTTGGATTTTTTTTTTTTTTTTAATCCTCTCCATGAGTTAAGTTTTCCTAGGTGTAAAATAATGGGGAAGAATTCTTTCACTGTTCCCAGACACAAGAATGATTCAGTTCCCATGAATCCCTTTGAGACTTCTTTCTTTAGAGTCACTTGGTTATTGTTCGAATTGGAGGGTTTGGCCCACGGGGGTTATAAAGGCTACAGATTTTAGTCAACACACAGTAACTTGATAGCACTCCTAAGAAAATAAACATCTAATAGCCAAAAAATATGACACAGTGTCATGGTTTAAGCCCAGATGGTAACTCAGAACCACACAGGTCACTTCCCTCCTTCCTCCCTCCCTGCTCCTGGAGTGATGGGGAGGAGAACTGAAAGAATGTGAATGCCACGGGTTAAGATAAGAACAGTCCAGTAACTAAGGTATAACACAAACCACTACTGCTACTACCAATAACAACAATAATAATAAGGGAGATAACAAGGGGAAAGAATATAAAATTAACAGGGGAAAAGGAAAAAAAATAAACACAAGTGATGAAGAATACAGTTGCTCACCACCTGCCAACCAATACCCATCCCGACCCAAGTAGCAATCTGGCCTTCTGGGTAACTTCCCCCAGTTTAGATACTGGGCATGAAGTACTGTGGTATGGAATATCCCTTTGGTTACTTTGGGTCAGGTGTTCTTTTTCTGTTTCCTCCTGGTTTCCCGTGCTCCTCCTCACTGGCAGAGCATGAGACTGAAAAGTCCTTGATCAGAGAAGGCATTACTTAGCAACAACTAAAACATCAGTGTGTTATCAGCATTGTTGTCATACTAATGTCGAAAACTGCCCTGCACCAGCTAGTAAGAAGCTAAAAATGACTGCTACAGCTGAACCCAGGACACACAGTATTTGTGTATGTAGCAGATGTCAGTACATCTGACTGGTAGCAGTGTCATTGTGACTGCATAGGAAAGGCCTTGGGAGGTAAGCAAAACAAGGATTTACTTATGTGGGTTTGATGTGAAATAGGTTAGGAGTTGAGACCAGAAAGTTCCTAAGGTAAACTGTACTAAGCTATTTGTTCATTATCTTTGTAGTTTTGCACTATGCTTGCACACTCTTTTGATAGCCCACAACAGTGGTGTGGCATAATGTAGAAAGCAAAATGAGCTGGCATAACATTATGTTTGAAATTCCAGTAGCTAGGAAACCTAGTAAGTTTTCACAACCTCCTCCTTTACTGAACTGGGGTCACTAACACAGGTCATGTGGATTTCATTTCTTGTATTTCAAGAAAATAACATGTTTATAAACCAGCTGCCAGCCCTCACCCCAACCATATTTCAGTTGGATCAGCTTCTGTAGAGCCCTGAATGTGATTTTTACCATTTAGGGAGTTATTCCAGAAACTTTGATGTTATGAAGCCATTTTTTTTCCCTACTACTGAATGGGAGATTTCCAAAGTTTCATTTTGCAGTGCAGTGTCCTCTCAAGTTCTCAATGTTGAGCCTTTTTATTAAGTTCCTTCCAAAGGAATCCCAGACCTGGTGGAGAACTTTAAACCTTTGAGGACCAATTTGGAATCTCTTGTGACTTCTAAATCCTAATTCTTTGTGGACTCAGGAAGATTTAGATAAGGAAGCTGGCAGGAAGTGAAATCCAGAAATGCAAGCAGAGTTCCATAGGAAGTTTACTGAATCTAATGACTCTTAAAAATGTTTCTTTTAACTCATCTACATTTCCTATTAGACAGTCTTCAATAATATTTTCAAATTCATGACTTCAAATTCTGGAAATAAAATTCTCTAGTGAGGAAACAGTCACAAACTATTTTAGGGACTGAATATTTAATAAGAGTTTTGAAAATAGTAACTGTAATCTGTATTTTAGTGCCAAATTGTCCATTTTTGGAAGATCTAATTTTTGTTTTGATGGCAATTATATAATAAAAGTTGTTAATTTTTTAAGGATTTAAATTCTATGAATTGAAAGATTTCAGTGCTGAAAATTGTTTTTTTCTTATAGGCTTATTGACTCAAATGGAATAAAATTAGTAAACTTCTACTGACCTCAGTATTTATGAGGATTTATCTCAGCTGTGCATTTTACTTAAAGGTTATAAAAGAAGGTAAACTTTATATGTTAAAACCAGATATCCACTGTGGAGGTAGATAGTAGTTATACCAATTTCTTTTTTACAGTGTCATAAAGCCTGATTTTAATGGAGTCCTTAAATTAAAACTGGAAACTTTATCTAGTTAGTAGAACAAAGCTGTGCAATGATCATGTAAATTCTTGTCCTCTGTGGTTTGTTTGTTTTGGGTTCTTTTCCCTTCCTGTTTCCTGGACTGATGCAAAGAGCACTAATGGATACATTTGCATATACATGTTCTGTATATGCAAATTAGACAGACATTAATATTCTGACTAGCTTTGGGAAAATGAAGGAAAATTTTAAGTCTGGTTTTTGGGTTTTTTTGCTGCTGTTATAAAGCTCACGAGCTTCTTAAAGCTTTCAAAGCCCTCTAGGGTAAAATAGTTCCTAGGAAAAGCAAAGCAGGAAAAGATATTAAACCATATATTGATAAGGGAACTGTATCACAAACTGGATCATCAGTCAGAATTCCCTTATTAGACATTAACAGTGTAAAACTTCCAATAGTGTTTTTCATAATATACATGACATTTTGTTACGAAACATTCCCTTTGAAAGCATTGAAAGGCATAGAAATAGCACAATTTGAAAATATATGGTTTATTTTCACCTTAACTTTCTAGTTGTGTACTTCTTAACTCCCGAAAGCTCTAATGCAAGAACAGTGAGACCAAAGAAAAGAAGACAGGATGATGACATTTCAATTGTATCGAATGGCTTCATGTGCCAATAAAGTGTAATCTGATGGGAGAATGGTGCCCTCTTCAGGGCTGTCTTACTTACTTCATCCCACACTGCTATGAGATGTTCGTATAAGCTTTGTTCACAATTAGAAGTGCATTTAAGAGAGCACAAAGAACCTTCTTTCTGCCTTTTTTATGTAGCTGTTGTGTCTTTAGGAGCTACTAGGATTTTCTCAATGTATATCTTGTTCAGAATTGCTCACTAGCTCCATAGCTGGTTAGAGCTTAGAATCGTAGAACAATTAGGGTTTGAAAGGACCTTAAGATCATCTAGTTCCAACCCCCCTGCCATGGTCAGGGACACCTCACACTAAACCCTGTCACCCAAAACTCCATCTAACCTGGCCTTGAAGACTGCCAGGGATGGAGCATTCACAACTTTCTTGGGCAACCCATTCCAGTGCTGCACCACTCTCACAGTAAAGAACTTCTTTCCTTATATCTAACCTAAACTTCCCCTGTTTAAGTTTGAACCCATTACTCCTTGTCCTGTCACTACAGTCCCTAATGAAGAGTCTCTCCCCATCATCCTTATAGGCCCCCTTCAGATACTGGAAAGTTGCTTTCAGGTCTTCATGCAGCTTTCTCCATTCTGAACAGCCCCAAATTTCTCAGCCTGCCTTCATGTGGGAGGTGGATGGGAGGGAGATGTTTATGATGAGAAGTTAAAGTTTATAATATGAGTTGTTTCAATTGAAACTTGAAATCACACACTCAGTTTGATCAAATGGAATTTGTGTCTCTGTGCAGATGATGATTTTCTTTTTACATTTATGTTTAGAGTGATCAGAGCTTTACAGCCAGATGTTACCCAGTGCCTTTCTAGCAGAAGATGCAAGCACCCTTATTTTGAAGTCATGCTGTGCAGTGAAGCAGACTAACTTAATAACAGCTGTTCTACCTCTCTTCTGTATTACAGGTGCTGCTTTGCCACCACTGAAACTAGGGCATTCAGTCTGTGCCATGAAAGCAGATGAAGGGCCATGCAAAGCAATCCATATGCGCTATTACTTCAATATTCAAACCCATGAGTGTGAAATATTTGAATATGGTGGATGCCATGGCAATGAAAACAACTTTCTAACATTGGAAGAATGTCAGAAGAAGTGTGTGGTAACAGGCCAGTACACATTCTCTTATATTAGTTCTTTATTTGCATGTTATTTCTTATCCACAAACCATCTGAAT
This sequence comes from Agapornis roseicollis, assembly GCA_002631895.1. NCBI lineage: Eukaryota > Metazoa > Chordata > Aves > Psittaciformes > Psittacidae > Agapornis > Agapornis roseicollis. Next base: position 17,158 of record NDXB01004158.1, on the reverse strand, counting down.
TTTGGAAGTAGAGGCCCTCTTCCATTCCTATTAATACAGTAATGTGATGACTTTCATTTTGTTCCCAAGTACTATACTTGGGTTTAGTTATCTGAATTATTTTACACTGTGCAAAGAAACATTCAGGATTTGGAAAAGATAAGTGTGACTTCTTTTAGTGGACCTGTGGAATAGAAACACCAATAAAAGAAAGCTTATTTTCTAGCTAGAGCCCTTGTTTTGAATGAGTTCTTAAATGAAAATTTATTATAATTCTGGGCTGAGCTGGTGGGCAGCACAGATGTCTTTTATTGCTTTCAGAGAACCTAAGCCAACTTTAATCCCAGGTTTCTCATTTACTTGAGGAACTGATAGAAGCTGTCCAAAATCTTGGGCATCTGCTATGACTCAACATAATTAGAACTACAATTGTAACTAATTCTCATTAAAAAGTGTCAGTTATAGCTGTTTGTCATAAAAAATCTGTTTTGTTGAAAGAAGAAAATGAGATCCAAAATATGATACCCAGCAGGATATGAAGGAAGTGATTCATGAGTGTTGTCTTTTCTATCAAAAATGATCCTTGTAACTAAGGCTTTTAGCCTCGTGAAAGTAACCAACTCCTGTTCCTCTCAGTAATGCATGAAAGTCATAGGATTCTTAGAATTGAATGTTAATGGCAGCAGATCTAGAACTTTGACAAGTTCATGTTTTTAGAGTCTGAAGGAACTTTACTGAGAGTTTCCTCTGGATACCTAATATGGATCTTATTTTCATGGGAATTAGGTAGAATGTGCCTGGCTGTCTAAACAGGAACCGATAGTGAGAGAAGTACTGAGAGGGAGCAATAGGAATAGAAAACACCAGAATAAAGATCTCCTCTTGGGTGTGTGATAACCCTAATATAGTATACCAAACATGTAGGGTTTGTTGTTGGCTTGTTAGAGGTTTTTTTTTTTTTTTTTTTTTTTTTT
>NDXB01004158.1:0-16073 GCA_002631895.1 Agapornis roseicollis | reverse complement strand
TTGGTCTCTACTTTTTAAACCTTGATCAGTTTTTCTTGGTACCTATATTTTTTTACAAATGCCTTTTCTGGTTTTTTTTTTTTTTTTTTTTTTCATTTCCCAAGTGAATTCATGCATTAGATGCTCATTTCTTTAGACTTTGAGGTAAGAGGAAAGGTTTTTTAAGTGTGGTCTGGGTTTAGCTGTAACAGTTGTTTTTCTGCCTCTTAGTAGCTGGTGCAGAGCTGTTTTCAACTTCGGTTGGAGAACTGTACTGATAACACACCGATGTTTTAGTTGTTGCTAAGTAATGCCTGCTCTGATCAAGGACTTTTCAGTCTCATGCTCTGCCAGTGAGGAGGGGCACAGGAAACCAGGAGGAATCAGAGAGAGAACACCTGACCCAAAGTAACCAAAGGGGTATTCCGTACCACAGCATGCCCAGTATATAAACTGGGGGAAGGTACCCAGAAGGCCAGATCGCTGCTTGGGTCAGGCTGGGTATCGATCTCCAGGTGGTAAGCAATTGTATTTTACATCACTTGTGTTTATTTTTTTCCTTTTCCCCTGTTAATTTTATATTCTGTTCCCTTGTTATTTCCATTATCATATTGTTATTGGTGGTAGAAGTAGTGGTTTTCTGTTATATCTTAGTTACTGGACTGTTCTTATCTCAACTCATGGGATGCACATTCTTTCAATTCTGCTCCACATCCCTCCGGAAACAGGAGGGGGAAGAAGAGGGTGAGTGAGCAAGGGGCTTTGAGATTGTGAGTTGCCAGCTGTGCTTAAACTATGACACTGTGTCTGAAGGGCTGTGTCTGCCCTAAGCTAAGACTGATGTTTGGTTTTTCCCTCTCAGCCCTGAAAGATACCACCCCCCTTCCTTTATGCCCCTTTCCTTCTTAGTTAGCTTTAAATTGCTTTCAGTTATTTTAAAATAATTAATTAATTAATGTGTTTACTCTATGATCTCTTCATTAGGGACCATAGTGACAGGGCAAGGGGTAATGGGTTTAAACATTAACAAGGGAAGTTCAGCTTAGATAGAAGGAAGAAGTTCTTTATTGTGAGGATGGTGAGGCATTGGAACAGGTTGCCCAAAGAAGTGGTAAATGCTCCATCCCTGGCAGTATTCAAGGCCAGGTTGGATGGAGCCTTGGGTGACACTGTCTAGGGTGAGGTGTCCCTGCCCATGGCAGGGGGTTGGAACTAAATGATCTTAAAGTCCTTTCCAACCCAAACCGTTCCACGATTCTATGATTCATTCTCACTAGAAAGTACTTTTCAGTCACATATGCCTTGCCAAGCAGCAGAATACATCATTAGGTGTTACTGAGATCAAGACAGCAATGCTGGGCAATTCTGTAGTGCAGTTTAAAAGTTATTCTGTGGATGGCCAACACAATCAAATTAAAATTGTTAGTCGTTCCTGCCTATTAGACATGTGCCCTCATAAGACATTACTGCTATTCAGATCTTGGTAGGTGTTAATTTGTTTGCCCTGCTTTTTATAACTTGTGCTAGCCCTGGGCATTTCCAGGAAACTGAAAAACTGCTGGTGCTGTAGGCACTGAGTTGGTATCAGGGATATAAATTTATACCTTCTAAGATTAGCAGAGGTCACTTGCAAGCACAGCAAGTTTATGTATGTTACAAAAAATGCTTCCAGAAATTTCAAATTAGAAAATTGTTTTCAGGAGTTGCTTTTTGGGGTTTCTGATCCAAACAGACTATATATGTATAAGACAAGATGATTTATAGCATCATGCTTTGTCTGTATTAAATGTACATGTTTCTGCTACCCACCTCTGACCCTTCCAGAATTCACATCTATGTAGTATTTAGATCAGGTCCTAAATCTGTTATATTGACTGTTTCATAACACGTTTGTATTTCCTGAATAAAAATTACTATGAATTGTGTCACTAGATTGTTTCTAGACTTCAAAGTAAGTATCTGTCTCGAATCCCAGTGTGAAAATAACGACTGGGACTAATGTGCACATTACAAGGGCACGTAGGGATAGGACAAGGGGGAATGACTTTAAACTGACAGTAGGGAGATTTAGATTAGATACCAGGAAGAAATTTTTCCCTATAGGGGTGATGAGGCACAGGTTGCCCAGAGAAGCTGTGGCTCCCCCATCCCTGGCAGTGTTCAGGGCCAGGTTGGACAGGGTTTGGAGTAACCTGGTCTAGTCAAAGGTTTCTCTGCCTGTGGCAGGGGATTGGAACTAGAGTTCTTTAAATCTTCTATGATTACCCTAAGTAGTATTTTAATAATGTTGGTCATCATGCTTCTAATCCTCAGAATCTGCAGACTTTAACAGATGATACGTTAGAAAGGCTGTGGTTAGTAGGTCAAGAGAGGTTCTCCTCCCCCTCTAATCTGCCTTGGTGAGGCTGCATCTGGAATATTGTGTCCAGTTCTGGGCCCCTCAGTTCAAGAAGGACAGGGCATTGCTTGAAAGAGTCCAGCGCAGAGCCACAAAGATGATGAAGGGAGTGGAACATCTCCCTTATGAGGAGAGGCTGAGGGAGCTGGGTCTCTTTAGCTTGGAGAAGAGGAGACTGAGGGGTGACCTCATCAATGTTTACAAATATGTAAAGGGTGAGTGTCAGGATGATGGAGCTAGGCTCTTTTCAGTGATGTCCAGTGATAGGACAAGGGGCAGTGGATGTAAACTAGAGTATAGGAGGTTCCATATGAACATCAGGAAAAACTTCTTTACTGTGAGAGTGACAGAGCACTGGAACAGGTTGCCCAGGGAGGTTGTGGAGTCTCCTACATTGGAGATATTCAAGGCCTGCCTGGAAAGTTCCTATGTGATGTAATTTAGGTTACCCTGCTCTCACAGGGGGGTTAGACTAGATGACAAGTGCAAGGTCCTATACCTGGGTCTGAGCAATCCCAGGCACAGCTACAGGTTGGGCAAAGAAGAGATTCAGAGCAGCCCTGCCGAGAAGGACTTGGGGGTATTGGTCAATAAGAAACTTAACATGAGCCGACTGCAGTGTGCACTTGCAGGCCAGAAAGCAATCGTATCCTGGGCTGCATCCAAAGGAGTGTGACCAGCAGGTCAAACGAGGTGATCCTGCCCCTCTACACTGCTCTTGTGAGACCTCACCTGGAGTATTGCATGGAGTTCTGGTGTCCTCAACATAAGAAGGACATGGAGCTGATGGAACAAGTCCAGAGGAGGGCCACAAGTATGATCAGGGGACTGGAGCACCTCCCATATGAAGACAGGCTGAGAAAGTTGTGACTCTTTAGCCTGGAGAAGAGAAGGCTGCATGGAGACCTTCTAGCAGCCTTCCAGTATCTGAAGGGGGCCTATAGGGATGCTGGGGAGGGACTCTTCATTAGGGACTGTAGTGATAGGACAAGGGGGAATGGGTTCAAACTTAAACAGGAGAGGTTTAGACTGGATATAAGGAAGACATTATTTCCTGTTTAGGTGGTGAGATGCTGGAATGGGTTGGCCAGGGAGGTTGTGAGTGCTCCATCCCTGGCAGTGTTCAAGGCCAGACTGGATGAAGCCTTGAGTGACATGGTTTAGTGTGAGGTGTCCCTGCTTCTGGCAGGGGGGTTGGAACTAGATGATCTTAAGGTCCTTTCCAACCCTAACTATTCTATGATTCTATGACTATGTTTTTTGCCACTCCCGGAGCATGGTTGGTTGCAGGACTGCAGCTGCCACCATCTTCTCCAAAACATGCTACTTCCTGGTAATTTGGAGTGTTTGTCCTAAATTCTAGCTTAAATTCCAAGACAGAGGGCTAAACTGAAATAGGCAGGGTTGATAGATAACAGAATTTGGAATGTAAAGTATTGAAAAGTCCTGATCATGTCCCATGGGTGAAGATCTATAAAATTATTTCTTCAATCTAATGTTGCTTTTTTGACTAATAATGTTATTTTGATTCTGACATACATGTTGGGACAGTATCTGGAACATATCTTCTGGACCAAATCCTGTACTGGCATATAACTGGCATAACTCCATAGTATAAAACAGTTATTTAAAATGAGAACTTAGTGTCTACATCTTGGTACCTAGCCCAAGTACTGTGTTTCATGTATGCATACGAGTACATAGATCCAAGACTCTCCAAGTATTGAATCTGTTAGAAGGAACTGGAGCAATAAAGGCTCATTATTTCTGTACTCTCTGAATGTATAACAGCAGAGAAAATGTGGTGACACACAGAGTATGCTGTATCAGCCATAGAACAATGTAAATCAATAAGTTAACCCACTTTTGCCAACACAGTTCAGTAAAAAAATATATAATACAGTATATTTTTTGTGAAATCTGGCTCTGTCTCTGCAACTTTGTAGTGTATTCATCTTACTTAATGTATCTAGTGTAGGAAAGTAGGTAGGAAAATGCTTAAAAATAAAGAAAAATCTAAGACACTTAGGCAGTTATCACTGCAAAGAATGTGAAGGCCAAAACTGCTAAAAATAAGCTAAAGGGAAGTTGTGTGATATATATATATATATATATATATACAAATTGAGAAGAAACAATGTGAATAGTCAAAGTTTCTGATTTTCCAATACTAAGCACAAATACATGAATAAATGAGCCAACATGAGTGAATTCCCAGGCTTATTAAATCAGAACAGTTTTTTTAAAGATTTGCCAGAATTAAGTAATTCCTAAAACTGACTGAAGTCAGAACAAGAGAGTTTAGAGAGCCAAGCTACAGTTTGGCTGTTCCAAGGATCTCTTAAGACAGAGTTCAGATTTATGATGCCTAGTTCTGACTCAGGTCTCCTAGAAGTCAGCTGCATTTTTTGTTTCATGTGCCTAGTATTCACTACTTCAGGGAAGAAAAAATTACTTTTAAGATGAGTTTGTGCTCCATTGTTTACTGGATATGAGTAGAAACAAGTATCACTAGCACAAAGGTCTGAACTTTCAAGGCAGTGAGTATATCTCTTAGGCTACATAAGGGTCTAACATGGGAAAAAAAAAACTACTGGTAAAAGCTTCTGGACATCACAACAAATCTAATGTCTATTGTTTACACAGCAGATTTACTCAGAAATACAGTTTATTTATGAGAAAAGACATTAACTTAGCTGTGGATTTGGCTTTTTGACTCAAACCAGAAGCAAAAGGCACTGTTGACATGGTACTAAGATTAAAATATTCTAGGCTTGTATAAACCCACAATAAATTCTTCCTATTCTATGCCAGAGGAGTAGTGATCATATGCCAAAGTGTGATTGCTGATTTTGGCCTGAAGGAAACAGGTGAGTGAAATTAATGAAATGGCCTGTTGTGAGTGTCCGCGGTTTAGGTTGTAGGTTTAAATGCTGAAGGCACTGCCTCCTACTAATAGAAAGCACTGGAAATACATTCAAAACAAATTATATGCCACTCTAAAGTATATCACATGTTTTGAAATATATTTTTTGTCCCAAAGGTGGCAGGAAAATGGATCATAACAGAATTTCTACATGATAAGATTTGCTTTGAAAATATAACATAGGCATGTTTCCAGAAGAAAAATCAAAAAACTGTGGTAGGATTATGCCACACAAGAGCAGTACAGCTAATGCTAAGAGCTTATTAGTCAACTGCATCATCTCATATAACAGAAGCCACAGGAGGTATATCACTATGTAAAGGATGGTTAGAAACACTTAAGAGTGGAGAATTAACTGCTAAAACCCATTACAATTTTGGACTCTGAAGAGATTGTTATAAATAGTGAAGGGAGGGGAGGAACTTTATCAAAGTTATGAATTGCAGGAAAGATAGTGCTTTCATAACAAGCAATGGCACAGCAGCAGCTCTACTTTCCAGCAGTAGTTGTTTTCAGTCTGAGGTCTTATTAATAGGTACCTCCAGGTTGAGATGGGACACAGCTCTCCTGTATCCCCCACCCTCATCAGCTGGGCAGAGCAACTGTATCTTGCACACAAAGCCATAGAGAGGCTGTAGGGACGTTTCTCTTTATAAAGGCTTTCTGGGAAACATGGCATAAGAGACTAACGCATGTCATTGAAATTCAGATTAAAATTATACTTCCCTTTGCATTCCCCTTAATTTCATGTTTCAAAGGCTAAACTGTGGGTTACACTGATGCTTTTATGAGCAGGTCTGTAGAAGATGTGCATCCACTGAAGCATAAAGAGCCTTCAGCAGTAAAAAGTACTTGTAATGTATTTTGCTACTGAACTGATTGCTACTCTTGGCATATGCTATGGGGAGGTAGTATCTTTTTAAGGGGCCCATCATAGCTACATAAGATGGCTGGAGTCAAGCAAACATACTGCTTCATTAGTTTGATTGCATTTGCTTTCCAGTAGACAACTTTAAGCAAGGCACTAGCTGTACCACTCTATCCCTTTGATCTTATGCAAGAGGCCAATGGGTAAGGACAAGTTTTCTAGAAACTAGCATTTTTGTAATGCTGTTAAGAAGAGCTTGAGTGCACTATGAAGCAATGAAGTCTCCTAGAAGTGCAGGAAGGTTTGTTTTCAATTACTGTAAAGAAATATGGGGTTGAATTCAGATATCTGGCTTCCTGAGCAAGTACAATAAAATCCAGGCTCCTCCATTAAAAATGGCAGTAGCAACTTCATTACTGCTGGTCATCCACTGAAAGAACAGTGCAAACAAGATAGACAGAGATACTTAGCCAAGTGGGCTTTAATATGACAAACAGCACTGTGAAAACTTTATCCAGACACTATATAGTATAGCAAAAGGAATTAGCATGCAAAAGGTTCTTATTGCTCAGTACATCAACTCCAATTAGTAGTGTCAGCAGTTACAGCACTTTGGTTAAGTTAGTCTGCTAAAATACTCCAGAGGAGTGAAATTGCATAATACATGATTCTGGTTCCAGTATCATGAAGAGGAATTTCCCAGTACAATTCAGTATCACCATAATTTGATTCTGGTACTTTCCATATCCTCAAGTTTTCAATATAGCAGGTGTTCTATAGAAAGGAAAAGACACTTCAGTCCTCCAGAACAAGCTTTTGTGTTACTTCTCTAATAAGGAGAAAAAAGAAGGGGAAGAGATTCTATATTATTCCTCCTCAGTGCTAATCATTACTGTTAAGCACGCTGGTAACACAGGTGAGAATTATCAGGATTTATTTTGCTAAATACTTTAATACTTTTTTCTTTTCCTTTTTTTTCATTTACATTGCAGAATTACTTCAGAAGAGGATGTTGGCAAAAATGAAGAAAGGTAATTATGTTTACACTATAAGGCTCTTATACAACAATAAGAGATTTAGCTTCTCTTGATAAATTCCTTATGTAAGCTATCAAAAGCAATCAAAAACTGCTTTTTTTTTTGTCAGACTGAAGTGAGTTCTTTTGTCAGACTAAAGTGAGTTCTTACTCCTAGTCTCCATTTGTTTTCACTGAAGACTTTGAGGACAGTTGTGGTCACTGAAGATGGTAGCTGCAGTCTCTTCTCCCCAAAATATACACATCATGACACTTTTTTTTCAGTAGAGACAAAAGGACTCTGCAGAGATTCAAGCATTGCATAATTGGCCATGATGTGGAACTCTTATTGTGTGTTTTGAGGCTAATCTAAATGCTTCCTCCATTGTTAGAAAAATAGAAAAAAATCACTGTGAAAGAGAACTTTTCAAGCATTGCCTGGGTAGGAGCTAACAGAGGTTAGTACAGATACCCTAATTACACATTAAGTCACGGAGCAAGTTTCTCATTCCTGAAGGGGCAGACTGTTTAAAAAAATTTAAATGCCAGATACCTAGAGTTCCTAAATAGCCAATGCTTAAGTACTGAGAATCATTTGTCTGAAACACTGTAGGTCTGTTCAATATCCTTGTTAGGAACATAGGCTGCCTTAAGTTTGACACTTAATAGAGCATGTGAAGACCCATTCCACCCTTCCCACTTTAGAGATGTATCTGGATTGGGCCCACTGCTGGTATCCAGAGTTTCAGAAATACAAACTTAAATACATTTCTTCACAAGGCAGCTCATCTTTCTCTTACACTTCATCCCTCCTTGAATTGCTGTGCATTTAACTCCTCACAGAAATACTAATATTTGCACATATGTTTTGAAATAGATTAACTACTTCATCTTTGCAGGATGGTCTTTGTAATACTTTCATACCAGGAGGGGGGAAAAGGGAAAAGGAGTGAGCCAGCAGCTGCATGGTTCAGAGTTACCAGCCGAGCTTAAACCATGACAGATGATTATTTTCTTTTCCTGTTTCCTACTGTCTTTCTCATCCTTAATGCGTTAAAAAAAAAAAAAAAAAAAAAAAAAAAAAATTTCTTGTAAATTAATCTATTAAACTCTGCAGCATCATAATAATGCTGATCACTAAAATATCATTAAATTCAAAATATTTTTCGGTGCTTGTATTTCCNTTTTTAATCCTTAATGGTTTAAAAAAAAAAAAAAAAAAAAAAAAAAGTAATTCCATGCTATGGAAGTTAGTACAGTTGATTTCCTACAGATGCTGCAGACATTTGGCACTACTTTCTTTAAGGTCTGACGCTAGTTCCTTGTTTTAAGGACATAACAGACTATATCCCGTTAAATTCAGCTTGTGGCTATCATCAACATCATTACATGTTTACTATTGTTTAGAGTAATGTAGTCTTGAACATTGAGTCTCTGGAGAAAGATGTGGCATTTAAAGGGATACTACTAGTTAGTGTAGTTAGAATTAATGGCCTTCATGGCCTCTTTCTCCAAAAGTGGCTATAAGAGTTAGCTGTGAGCTCAACTTATTTGGACTTAATTTCATTTTTCTGAAAGAACCATTTTAATATTAGGATTTTCTAAATGAAGAACAGCTGCTTTTAAGAATCTGTCATAATCCTGTAGTCTACATACTCTTATTATTATCTATCTAATAATATTTTTTTGTTATTTCACAATTTTATGCAACGTTTGATGAATGAATTGTTTCTGTAGCCCCTATTGTCTGTGAGCTCCTAATGGATGGTATATGGAATAGATATCACTCTGGTAGGTCTTTGCCTGCTACCTGTTGGCATATCTAGCTTATTTCCATTCTCAGCCAAAAGCACATCTTACGTGCATAAACACATCTTATGCAGCACAATAGGTGCTGCATTTGAATAATAAGAAACATGAAATACCTGAACTGTAGAATACATATATTCACTGGCAGAAAATGAAATTCTAGTGAAAAATCAAAATTAAGCTATTCAGAAGTGCTTAAAATAGTTGATTTTGTTACTTTATACAATGTTTTAATGGTTTAATTTTACATGAAATCTCTGAAATTTACATTGAATGTCCATGAAGATTTATAAAAATTGAAATACAAGATACTGATAATTATTTCTTGGAAAAACATTATGAGTTATTATAATGTTTTATATAAACATATAATGTTCATCAGCTGAATTTAATAACATTCTTATTCTAGCAGGTTTTTAATAGATATTTGATAAACCAGATGTAATAGGATTAACTTCCTTGCAACTCCATCATCTACTTCAGAAATTTGCAAACTTCAATGTAATTATGCTGTAGTAATTTTTATTAAAATAACAGACCTTTGCACACTGTTTTTTCTCAATATTCTTTCAAGTTTCACAGGTAAGGCCTTTACATATCATGTCTGATACAATTATCCTATGTGATGGCTAATACACTCTTCTCTGAAAGTCAGCTCAATCAAGAATCATATTTCAAAGTATCTGCTAGTGAGAATTAGAGGATACCTCTGTAAATATTTAGTAACATTAATTTCTTTTAAGAATAAAATTCTTATAAAAAATTGAATATGTTGAGAAATTGACATATGGGGATTATTATATAGCTATGTGGTTTTCTCCTCTAATGCAAGTCATTGGCTGACATTGTAGTTAGTGTGACTGCAAACGAGGAACTGGGACAGAAAAATGATCATAAGAATAGTTGCTCTGTCTCCCAGTTTCATGTATCCTCTAATAACAATAGACTGTACCAGACAAAATATTAATTTTTTTCCTCTTTCTTTAGAAATATTTTCCTTCTATGTTAACACTGCTTTCTATATAATTCACACAACATTGACTAAAATGACTATATAAATGACAAGAATGTGTGCGTAGATTCAAATGATCCAGCTGAGATTTACATCTCACTTCATTTCAAAGTAAAAACAATTTTTACCTTAGAGTTTTAATGTAAGAGGACACTTAAAGGAATCATTAGTCCTTAATTTGCAAGACATAATTTACCAGCATAATAATGTAGTGTTATATATAGTACAAAAGCGGTAAAATAAAGCAGCAGTTATTTTACATTTATTCTTTAGTCCAGAGTTACAGGTTTATTTTGTAAACTTCCTCCAGTTCTACTGTTGTCTTGGAATGCGTGTGGATTTTTTTCTTCCCCCACCCTGTTCATCATTTACCATTGTTTGTAGAAAAGCCCAACTTCTGCTTTCATGAGAAAGACCCTGGAATTTGCCGAGGCTATTTTTCCAGGTACTTCTATAACAAAGAGACAAAGTTATGTGAAGTATTCAAGTATGGTGGCTGTCTAGGAAACCAAAACAACTTTAAGAATTTGGAAGAATGCCAAACTACCTGCCAAGGCAACTGTAAGTTGCTGTCCTCATTAGTTTTATTCTTGTATAAACAATACTGCATCTTATACAATGTTATACAATATTGTATCTTGCATGTTAAAAAAGGCAACAATAGGGTACCCTGAAGTGGCCATAATTTATATTTGGAATTAACATTAATTATAGATACATTTTAAATAAAAATATAAACTAAACCGACTGGTAGGTACTATTAACTGTAATTAATATTACAGGACTCCTGCTTTTTTACTTAATGTAAAATTTGCATGCTGCTTGGCTTTATAATATTATAAAATGCTAATTTATTTTTAACCCATACATCTGCATATACTCTTTCCAGACTAAGTCTTGTAGTGAAAAGAGGTGCCAGTATAGAGATTCATTACTGTCTGTTGCTAGCTTCCCACAAAGGCATCATGAGAAACCTGTCCCTCACTTCTGAATGATTTGGATGTTCAGCTTAGACTACAGAACAGTCATTCAGGCAGATCTTCATCCACTTTCTTGTCCTTCTAGTTCCTATGAATTGCAGTCTGACACGACACCTCCACATAAATTTGTATAAATACTCAAGAGGAAAGGAAGGATTATGGGCCATTGCCATAATTTAAATAGAACAAAGTTTTTACCTTAGTGATATTGGTACCAATTTGGAGTTTGTTTTTTTCCTTATTTTCCTTTTATTTTTCTTTTAGCAAATTTATTGCCAATTGTTCCAACTGAAGAGCACCCTAACACTGTGAACAGCAGCTCCCTGGTAAAAGAACCCAACCAGTTCCTTGGGAATTTCGGTAAAAATTTGCTTTTGCAAATCCTTCTTTATTGCAGATGTTCCTTGTCCACTCATTTTCCCATTTATTTGAAGATATATACGTTATTTGAAATCTGTAAGCACAGTGAAGACAGACACATTAAAAATAACTTCATAACCATTTTTCTTGTCAGTAATATATATTTTGAAAAAGGTTTATAATTGCAAAGGTTAGAATGTTTGCTAGTTACATAAAAACAACCTTACCAACCATGCTGGATTTAAATCTTTCATTGGTAAAAGTAAAGAAAAAGGAATCCAAAGATAACTCAGCACATGAGTTTCCTACACTTTCGGGACTTAAAGAAATACTTGCTGCCTTTTAGTGGTAGTAATACTGACATGGAGCAAGACAAATGGGTACCAATCAAAAGTTATTTTCAGAGCTTTGGTGTGTCTAGATAACCATCACTTAAAATTTCACACACATCTCTTTTTTTTTTCCTTTTAGTAAATTTGTTGCCAACTGCACCAAATGAGAAGTCAAACACTCTGAACAGTAGTTCCCCAAAAGAGAAGCACAACCAGTTTCCCATTTTCTTTGGTAAGAATTCATTTTTGCACTTGTTAGCTGTTTGTCTTTTATGTGCACTCTGGGTTGCTTTTCCATTTCCACCCATTTTCCAACATACCTGAGACTAAAGAATGGGCTTTGATCCATGTCAAATGTTTTCATAAGCAGAGAAAACCAAAGATACATTGCTACTTAGAGATCTTACATAAATTTCAGAAAGTGAAAGACTGACGAAATCATGTGCTCTTCTGAAAGTGTATGTTTCCTGAAGCTCTGATAGATACAAAAAGAGCAAAAGCAGTAATGCAGAGTTCTTTTAGTCAAAATTAATATTTTTGTGAGGATCTAACTGGCGGCTGATTTAAAGCTCCTTTAACTCATTAAAAAAAAAAAAAAAAAAAAAAAAAAAAAAAAAAAAAAAAAAAAAAAAAAAAAAAAAAAAAAAAAAAAAAAAAAAAAAAAAAAAAAAAAAAAGAGGGACCTTATGTGGGTTTTGAGATATGACACTGTATATTTATCATAATATGTTTTCATTTTCACTAACATAATCTGAGTATGAATAAATTTTGTGTCTGCTTCAAGGTATTTTTGCATTATATATTATAACGCAGATGGGACCTTTACTGTATAGTGTTAGGTTTTAACAGTTTCTCCATCTGGATGCTGTCCACTATAGATTGCTGGTATTTGCTCATACTGTAAAAGGTGATTGAATTTGAGGCATGTCATTTTTGATCCACAGTTATGCAAGAGGAAACAACAAACAGTTGGAAAAAGCCTGAGCGTTCTTACCAAGTATTTTTGTTATTTTTTTGCATTTACACTTATTTGTACTTTTGGGGAATGAGTGATGACTTACAGACTCATTGAGGTTTTTGTCTTTTATATGATCTGTAAGATAATGGGCATGTAAGATAAGATTCTTGTGCTTTTTTGCTTAGAATGGTGTGTCTAATAAAGCTTGAATGTTGTATTCTGTTTTTTCATTTTCACTGTGATCCATGTTAACTGTTGGGTTAAGGTAAGTTTCTGTGATAGTTGGATTGTTCACTTACCACATACAAAGCATCAATACACACTGTTATTAAAATGACTAAATATAAACCAGTAAAAAAGGTTCTGGCAACTTATTTTACTGAAAAATATTTTACTTATTTAAGGCCTGGTAATAAGGCTAGGGACATAAGAGCATACATGTTCCCTGAAGGTTTTGACTCATAATATGAATCCTCAAAACTAATCTACACAAGCAACAGGGCATGATTCACTGTTTTCTCAGAGGAAGTTGAATGGTTCTTGGTTGCTTCAGCAACAATGAATTTTCTGGTACAGCAGATTTTCTGAGGGAGAGATGAGAGTAAGAGAAAGGGAAGATTTGAAGGTTAGTGGAAGAAAGGGTCTGCAAACAGTGGTGAGTGGAGTCAGTATAGCTGGATGGGTCAGGTAAGGTATAACCTTAGAAGGACCAATGCATTTCAGTGGAAAGTCTGAAAGCCCCACAGGTTCTCCCCTACTATGTAACCTTTGTCTGTCTTACACTATCTTGCCATGTGCAGCAAACTCCTGCTATTCTGTTTATCAGACTACCTTTCAGGCTGCTGGGATGAGCTAAAATCTTGTGCTTTTGTGCAATCCCACTAGAGGGAGGAAAGTATAGGAACAAAACTGACAGGTAGTTTCTCCATATAGACATGGATCACATAGGCTCCATTCCTGGTATTAATAGAGGCAAAGATGTAAATTGAAGTTGTAAGGTAGAGCCACCTCAAGCAGTGTGACTCTCCCCTCAGTGAGACAAGAATCTCGCTTGTGCCTCGCTTTCCCTCCTGAAACGACATTTGAATCCAGCCTCTGCTGTGCCTGCTTCCGGCTGTCCTTCAGCACAGTGAGTAGAGCATGAATGTTTTGCCTCTCCTCCCACAGCCGAAGAGCCAAGATAGAAAGCTGATGCTGCCTCTTCTGCAGACAGTCAGCTTTGCAATGGTGCCACCCACATTGCTGCTGCTCCTCGCTTTCCCACCTAAAAGTCCATTTGAATCCAACCTCTGTGGTGCCTTCTCTTGGCTGCCCAGCAGCGGTGAATAGAGCACAAATGTTTGGCCTCTGCTGCCACAGCCCAAGAGCCAGGACAGAAAGCTGGTGCTGGGCCTCTTCTGCAGACAGCATATAGGACTACAGTTTGGACTGTTTGGGAGGGAGTTGCTGATTTCCATCTTCTCAAGTATAGGCAAAGTCACTGGTCTGCCACTATAACATCAATTTTGCAGGCATATTGGCCTGGCTATATATCTACATGATACATATACATGACCACCATTAAAAAAATTTTGCAAGAACTTGTGTTTTATAGAGTACCTGACCTCACAATTGAAATGCTATTTCATCTTGATTTACATATTATTGGTGGTATGTATAATTCTGACATCAGATTATTAGACTTAGATGTTCTTGATCTTCAGAAAATTAAACTCTTCAATTAAACTCTTCTTTTGGCTAAACAGAACATCTTTTTTTTTTTTTTTCCTACATATAAACATGAAACTTACAATGCTGTCTCTCAGCAATGAACTTTCTGCTGAGAGTGAAGTTGCTCTGTCTTTGCTGCAAGATCTAAAATAACTTTTATTCTGGGAAAGTTAAGAGAAAGTGAAGCCAAGAATAAAAGGTTTCATTTTTAGATTGTACAAAATGTTCTATGGTAGGAAATTACAAGCATTATACTCTACATTTATTTGTGAGATCTAAGTGGGGTGCAGGATCAAAAGTCAACTCAGCAAATATAGAATGGCATGCAGAGACACTGCATAAACTGTTATAAACTGACATGGTTCTATTTGCTATAATGGATCTGCTGTAATTTATACCTATAGAGCACTGTCAAGTGCAGATGAGTCATTGTTTTTGTAATAGTTTGTCTACCTGAAGATTCTTTTATTTTCTCTCTGCTGCAACCAGAAATGGGATAGTGAAGTCTACAATATATCAAAAATCTATCAGTAAATCTGAAGCTTCTTGAAAGTCACTCACCAGTGTCTAGCAAAACAGGATACAGTGAGCATTGTTCCTCATCCAGACCGTTTCAAACTTATTTTGTGCTGTGATTAATTAATAATTGTTTGTCACACCACCACAGATAATCCTGAGAGATAATGATTAATGTTTCAAGGCAGAGAGGCAGAGTTGGGACTATTTTGATAAATGTGAGTCTATCTCTGAATAGGTATGTTTCAGAGAACTGAAAGTATGATCAGGTCATCTTTTCACACCATAGAAGAGTGTGCCTGGAATTCATGAAAATGCTGTACCATTAGAATTAAAGCATACATGTTTAGAGATTATTTAGGTAGCAGTGAAGGGTAAAGTACAGAAGTCTTGTTGGTAAAAACAGTAGCCTGCTTTTTGTCTACTTTCATTATTTCATATAACTGGTTTACCTATTTTTTTTCCAGAAATGAAACATTAAATATTGCAATTTTGGTCTTATTCTCTCACCAAAACAAAATCAGTCCAAAGCATTTGCAAATTCAAAGAAGAAAAATAAAAAAACTAACATAAGGATAAGGTAACAGAAAGATCTACACTGTGTTTTGCTGTTGTAAAACCTGAAACTCATTTGAGAAACCCCTGCAGAGCTAGCGGGGAGTTCCAGTTCCCAAGCTCTGCTTAAGATGGGTTCCAAGACCTAATTTCCTTCAAAGGTTTTTGATGGAATTGGCATGTTTCTGAGGAACACTTTGTATTTCATTGTATTGGCATTTTCCAGAAGGAAACTTTACACCTGGAAATGTTTGACTAGCTCAGCTTGGAAGCTTTCATTTCTCCTGTATGAATTGTAAATTCCTTTTTCCCAAGATTGTTCATGACCTGATTCATAATGAATATATTTGGCAAATAATATATATAGCAAATCCGAGTTTATGAGCTTGCTATTGGGTATTTAAACCCAGTTTCCGTCAGCTGTTTTGCAAAAACAGAATAGCATGAACACAGGAGTGAAGTTGATGAGAAAATGAACATGAGTCGACAGTGTGCACTTGCAGCACAGAAAGCCAATCGTATCCTGGGCTGCATCCAAAGGAGCGTGACCAGCAGGTCAAACGAGGTGATCCTGCCCTTCTACTCTGCTCTCGTGAGACCTCACCTGGAGTATTATGTGCAGTTGTGGTGTCCTCAACATAAAAAGGACATGGAG
>NDXB01004157.1:129742-215120 GCA_002631895.1 Agapornis roseicollis | reverse complement strand
CAACCTGGAGCTGTGCCTGGGATTGCTCTGACCCAGGTGTAGGACCTTGCACTTGTCATGGTTGAACTCCATGAGGCTGGCATCAGCCCACCTCACAAGCGTGTCCAGGCCCCTCTGGATGGCATTCCTTCCCTCCAGCGGATCCACCCAACCACACAGCTTCAACAGTGTCAAACACTTTGCACAAGTCCAGGTAGATGAGCTGCTCTANCTGGCATCAGCCCACCTCACAAGCGTGTCCAGGCCCCTCTGGATGGCATTCCTTCCCTCCAGCGGATCCACCCAACCACACAGCTTCAACAGTGTCAAACACTTTGCACAAGTCCAGGTAGATGACATCAGCTGCTCTACCCCTGTCCATCAGTTCCGTAGCCCCATCGTAGAAGGCCACCAAATTGATCAGGCAGAATTTCCCCCTAGTGAAGCCACCAAGCACCTCGTTGTTTTTCATGTGCTTTAGCATGCCTTCCAGGAGAATCTGCTCCAATATTTGCCAGGCACAGAGGTGAGAGTGACTGCTCTGTAATCACCAGGTCATCCATTTTCCCCTGCTTTAAAATGGGGGTTATATTTCCCCTTTTCCAGTCATCGGGAATTTCACCTGACTGCCACGATCTCTCAGATATGGACAGTGCCTTAGCAACTTCACTCACCAGTTCCTTCAGGACCCACGAATGTATTTCATCAGGTCCCATGGACTTGTACACATTCAGGTTCTTAAGATGGTCTTGAACCTGATCCTCTCCCACAGTGGGCCCAGGGTCATCATTCTCACAGTCCCTGCATCTGACTTCCAAGACTTGGGTGGTGTGGTCAGAGCCTTTCCCATTGAAGACCGAGGCAAAGAAGTCATTAAGAACTTCAGCCTTCTAATGTCAACTGGATCACTACATCTTACAGAGACAAGTGTTTGTATTCTCTTCTTAAGAATCATCAGATCCTCCACAGATCATTGAACAGTAACTACCTCTCCACATTCATGTGGAATGCAGCAACATGCAGCTCATGCCACCACCATTCAAGAACCAGTAACAAAACATGCATGCTACCTCTCCTACCTGATTTAGGTCTTGTCCAACCTTTGAGCTCCATTCTGTCAGAGTCTTCTGAATGCAGTCCCGCACCTACAAGATGTTGAAAAGGAGCTTCATGTTACAGCTGCACAGAAACACAATGATTCATAGGCATGTGAGACAAACTCCACAGGTGAACTAAAGACACCATTCCTCCAACCACAGAAGATTCTTCCTTCATAGCTTCCATGTGAAACTTGTTCAAACTAGTTTACTTGCTTTCCTCTCCTTTCACAAAGGGTTTTAGCAGTAATACAAGTACTGTACTGAATTTATTTCTCAGACCAATCCCATCTTTAAAGCAAAGAACAATGCTAAGCAAGCAAGAGCTACCTATTCCACTTTGCCAAACCACTAATGCTTTAAAATCCTTCATTAATGAAGGGGAACCTTTAGACCCCACCCCATACTTGTATTTTCCTGCATCAAGAGATACAAAATAAACTTGCCTAGGATGCTGATCATGGCCTTTCTTTAGCCTAGTAAGGCGTAACTATTAAGCCAGCTAATTAACTGTGTATTATAGCAGTGCTTCAGCTGTACTAGCCACACTCTAGCTTTTACCCTGACGCAACTCGGGAGTTGTTACCCTGCAGGCTGAGTACTGTCAGGTCTGCTGTCTGCCACAGGTAGGCGCACTATCATGAGCTGCTGCTTCACTTCACTTTTAGCAGCACATAACTACGTAAACATGTGTTTTATACTATTAAGGAACAATTTCCTGAGACACCTAACATGAATTCAGAGGGTTCTTAATACCTTACACAAGCTAGAAGCCAAACACACTCCACCCCCAAGACGCCAAAATCCCAGGAGATCACAAAGTTTAAGACATAACACAGTAATAATACTTCATAAGCACAAAATCTGCACATTCTTTCCCATTTAAAATGGCGTGAAAAAAAATAACTAAGTCTAAGAGCAAGAATTTACTCCCCCTCTTAAATCCACAATGCTGGAACTTTTCAGCCTATTCTGATGCAACATTTAACATTATCTTTTTCCTTTCTGAGTGGAAGTGAGATAGTGTTAAGTATGTATATTGAATATACTGCTACTTTGCAACTGTCACACTTGATATTTCTATTGCAGTTAGCATGAGCCAGCCTCTGTCTCCAAAGCACACGACTGCCTTGCCCTCAATACTACCTCTGACTGCTTTGGCCAGCTTTTCCAGATACAGCTACATCCCCAAACTTCTAACGTTAGGGTTCACATTCTGCCACTGACAGTTATACACCCACCAGCCACACCAAACAGAAGAGTTAAAAGCCAATTTAGTTCTGATCATTAACACCGATTGTTCGCTTTTGGAACCCCAGCAATTCTGGAAAGCAGGCAGCCTCATGTTTAAGCGCATATTTCCCTGTAAACAAGTTAATTTGAATACTTTAACTCATCAGTTATGCACAGTGGCCACTCTTTATTTAGCGACCCTACAAGAGCTGCTCACACAAGTGTGCCCATTAGGATACAGCTACCTCTCTGGTGCAGGATCTAGCCCTATTTCACACAGATCACACGTTGCAATAAGCAGCCAAGCTAAATAAAAATGTTATTACTGCACAACAGGTAAATTAAAGTATGAAGAATCTTTCCTTGTCATTACATCACCCTTCTAATCACCTTTCTTATCGTTTGTGCAAGATTACTATGCAATAAACCAACTTCTAGGCTATCAACAATGCCACTACATAGTGATAACCTGCCAAAACCACTGTTCTTCTGATTAGCTGTTAAATACCCGTTTTCAAATGGCTGTGTCATGACGAGACAGCAAATACACCAGCTCTGAAGTTCATGGCCGCAGGATCTCCAGGCATTTTACCAGGATGATTTAAGTGTTGACACATACTGCTGAAGGTAACAGTTTGAAAGTGGTAATTTAAAAGTTCTTTCAACTTCTTAACACAGAACAGCCGCAATACTCTTTAAAGAGGACAACAACGACTGATGTTCCCGAGACCTTAAAAGGAATTTCAGGTTAGAAAAAGCAACTCGATCATTTGTAATGCAAGCTCGTATCTATTCCTATCTTCCTCTTGCTATACAGAAGTCTCGTGTCTCTCCTTTGCCATTAGGGACCGTACTTGGACAGCGCTTTAACTGCTCGTTTCCGAGGACAAGCGCGCAGTCTGATCCTTGCTCTGCCCCACAGAGTCTTAAGAGCCGCGCTTCTGGGGGAGGGAGGGGGGGGAGAGGGAGCTCTTCCCTTCCATGGCGGACCCCGGGCCACGCCACCCAACTCACAAGAACGACCCCGTCGCTGGCCCAGCGCCCGCCCCGCCGTGGCACCCCGCGGGGAGGCCCGGGCCCGCCGCGCTCACCTCCTCGCCGGGGGTGGCCGGGCACTTCTTGCGCAGGCAGCCCCAGTTGAGAAGGTTGCCGGTCTGCAGCGTGAGGGTGCCCGCCCGCTCCAGCAGGGCGCGAGCGCCGTCCGTCCCCATCGGGAAGCCGGGCACAGCTACAGCCGCGTCCCCTCTCCGCTCGCCGCCGCGCCGTGACTCAGCACAAACACCGGCGGGAGGATGCTTTGTAACCGTTCCCGGTCACATGGCACGAGCACAATGGGCGGCGGGGCGGGCCCAGCGCGGGAAGCAGCGCGGCAGCCTGGCACAGCGCCCCGCCTCACGGTATCTCTACACGGCCCCGGCGCGCCCCGCCTCACGGCACCGAGGCACAGACCTTCCTCGCCCCGCCTTACAGCCCTGCCGCTCCCGTCCTCACGGCCCTGACTTACGGCTCGGCCTACACGGCCCCGCCTCACGGTCCCGCCCTACCTCACCTCACGGTTCCTCCGCACTGTCCCTCTGAGCGGCCCCGCCTCACAGCGCCGCTACAAGGCTCCGCCTCCCGGTCCAGAACGAGGCGGCTGCTCCCGCCCCGCAGCGCCCCATAGGCGCCGGCCGCGGCGCAGCACCCGGGCAGGGAGGGGCGGGGCGATGGTGCCGGGCGGGTTGGCGGGAGGCGGGGCCGCTGCCGGTCTGCAGCGGCCGCTGAGCGGGGCCCCTCTGTCCGTGCGGCTGCCTGGCTGGCTGTGTGTCCGTCTGTCCGTGCGGCTGCCTGTCTGTCCGTGCGGCTGTCTGTCTGTCCGTGCGGCTGTCTGTCTGTCCGTGCGTCCGTCTGTCTGTCCGTGCGTCTGTCTGTCCCTCTGTCCATCTGATCCCGGGCACACCTCTCTGCTGGTACCACCCGCTGGTTCCACTGCTGCACTCTGAGCCACCTGCCCCGCTCCGTGCCTGTGGCAGGGCTTCGGTCACTGGTGGTATCATGGTATCACCGTAGAACCGTCACTCCTCAGCAGCTCCGCAGCCCTGGTCACGTTAGTGAAACCGTCTGGACTGTCCCCATGATGCTTTTAGGTGACAGACAGTTGTTGGTAGACCCTAAGTGGCCCAAAGGGAAACCAAGCACTTACATGGCTGGGTTATGTCTACATTTGATGGCGCCTAAAACTTAACACCTAAACCTAACTCCAGTTTTACACCACCCGATCTCATTGCAGACACACCAAGGGAAACTTAAAGGGTTACAGCCTGGGGGTGTTTTTAAGAGCAGGCAGCTTCTGGAAGGCGACAAGCTGAACCTTAAATTCCTCCTGTATTGGAGATTTGGCGCAGTGGTGGTTGGTGTTAACTACAGTTAAGGGGAACAGTTAGCCACAAACTGTAGTCGTGCTGCCAGCACACTGATGTGAGTTGTGTTTCTAACAGATTCCCTTCCCCAGGCTACACGTTGTGCTAACACAGGGAACCAATTTGCATAACTTCTGTCAGCCTGAAGCACTGCCTGATTGCTTTTGGGTACAGGAGGTTAGTTTAAATGGTCTTTATATTTGCCTTCTGATTACTTTTCCATATGGGACAGCTTTCATGTGTTTGAAATGTTTTCTGCGCTGTATGAATACAGAGCATCTGGGAGTGACACACACGGAGAGAGAAAACTCTCAGCTGATGGAAAAGCAGTAATTGTGTTTCCTTTGATGTAAAACACCAAAAGGTCCAACCTGGCCCAAAGTTTGACCGTTCAGGCTCGTGGTCATCTCGAGAAGGCGCGTACACCTCTCCATACACCTCCTAGGCTTGCCCATATTTACACTAGTAGTGAATCCTGTCCTGTTGGATTCTCCTGATGGGCCCTCCAGCTTTCCAGCAGAGGCCTTTTCTTTGGGTGAAACTTATTTTTTGATATTTACGTAGCTTTTATAGGTAGAATTCTACTGAAGCAGGTTAATTTAGGGATTGCAGAAGGTTTTCAAACAGCACATAGCATGTGTCTTTCTGTCTAATGGAAATCTATGGCAGTGAAAAAGCAATGTTCCTTTAGAGCAGCGTAGAATTTGCTGATATTTAATTACCTTAGCTCTAGAAAAAGGATATCACGTAAGGAAGACTGGGTGGAGGAAAAGCAGCATCAGCCTCTATACTGCTTTATGCCATGCATTTCATTCTCAGCGGCGGCAGGAACACATCACAGAAGAAGAAGGAATCTCAGTAGAGTTCTGTTGCCAGTCTGATCACCCCCAAAACACAATGTAAACTACAAGAGGAAGAAAGGAAGATGTTTCTAGTGCAGCTTGTCTCATAAAGCTACTTCAGAGCTGCAAAAAAACCCTGAAACACGATTGATTTCCTGCAGCAGTTCTGCAATGTTCAAAGCAAAATAACCCTCCCCCCGTGACAGACGAGCCACAGAATCGACACGCCAGGCGGTCGGTGAGCATCGCTCTCCCCTCCCAGCCGTGCGGGCAGTGCACGGAGCCGCCGGGGCCCCGCAGCATGGACCCGGGCGGGGCGGGGGGTCCGGCCGCTGCCTGATTGGCCGCAGCGCGGTGCCCGGGGTCGGTGCCGCGGCGGGAGGCGGCGGGAGGCGACCCGCAGGATGGGCACCAGAGCCGGCTTCTTCGAGGTGGGTGCGGGCCGTGCCGGGGGGGCGGACGGGGCGAGCTCGGGCAGGGCCCCGCAGCATCCTGCCGCCTGCAGACGGGGTTGCGCGGGGTCCCGGCTGGCTCCTCTCTTTTCTCCCTCCATCTGCATTGGAGCACCCGGGAACCGGAGCCGACCGCTCCAGGGTCTGCCCAGCCAAGTGCCCGCCGCTGGCGCTGATCGGAGGAAGCCCTGAGGGGGAGGAGGGGGAGGTTACGCCACTCGGGATGGGGTTCCTCGGGGCGAGGGGTAGAAGCGGCTCCAGCCCGCCCTGTCCTTGCCTTTCCCGGGCACGCTCCCTTCGCCGCTCCTCTTCCGCGCGGCCCCGGTGGTCCTTGGACGTGGCCCCGGAGAGACGGAGGCGAGGAGGAGTCCGGGGAGGCGCAGAATCAATGGCTCCGGGCTTCCCGGGGATTCTCCGGAGCCGTGCTCAGGCTGCCGGGGTGGGTCTGGGAGCGCATCCCAGCTGTAGGGAAAGAGCGAGAGCGAGGAATGTTCTCGGCACCTTCGGTCCCCAACTTCTGGGAAGACCCCGCCGCCCGGTGCGTTCGAGTCTTGCGTGGGAAACCACAGATCGCCAGAC
Organism: Agapornis roseicollis; assembly: GCA_002631895.1. Lineage (NCBI taxonomy): Eukaryota > Metazoa > Chordata > Aves > Psittaciformes > Psittacidae > Agapornis > Agapornis roseicollis. The sequence goes on along the minus strand of NDXB01004157.1, from coordinate 208,539 downwards.
GGAGTTCAGTACAGTCAGCTCCTTGTGTACAGAGTGCAAAGTAACGTGCACTGGTGAGTGTGCGGGGTAATGGATCTCACCAACTTATATAAATAGCCACACCGGCTCTCTGCTAGAATTAGCGAGGCTGGCGAACACAAAAATGCTTCAGAGTGGCTTGCGTTGTCGAAACAGGTCGCTACAACCTAAACAGCAGCGACCTTGTGTTCCTGCAGGCTCACGCTCCAGCTTCTGCAGCACGACTTGCCTAAAGCCGAACGCACCTCCTTCCCCCCGGGCACAATCCAAACCATGGGAACACTCAAAAATTCAAAACCACCCGGAAAGTGCCTGCTCCTCTATTACCTACCATGGCCTAAAAGTTCTGATTTTGCTTTTCAAAGCTCTCATGGAATCCTAGGTTGGAAGGGACCTTAAGGATCATCTGCTCCAATCTTTCTAGGCAAAGCATGACCTAGACTAGATGTCCCAGCACCCTGTCCAGCCAAATCTTAACAGTGTCCAACACTGGGGAACATAAATAGTATAAAAGTGTTCTGGAAAGGACAAACAATTCAGCAAAATAAGCTGGCTCTGGCTCTTGTGGGTGCAAGGTAGGGACCCACAATCTGCCTTTTCCTCTGCAGCACTGGTTTTCCTGGTTCCTAAAAGGAAAAGCAACTGAGCTTTTCACTGCCTCCTGCATTTCTACCAGTGTCCCAAGCTCTTGTGAGATCCAAAAGGAGCAGGCACATGTGCACTACCCTTCTGAATGTCTTTGGTCACTGGCTGCTCTGCAGGTTTGCTCTTTGGCCTAAACTTCTAAATAGCACTTGTTACTGGAAGACGTCAAAAGCACAGACATCATTATTGTCACCTGACTTTACAGGTGTGGAAACACATGAAAGCAGAGTGATCTACTCGGTCTTGCTAGGCACAAAGACAGTCTTAGGGAGCTTTGAGCATGGCTGTTGTGCTCCTGCACTGGTCTCCCCACAGCGTTCCTTTCTGTTACAAATTCATTGATTTTGAATTCTGACTTGCATTTCCCAACGTGCATTCAAAAGAGAGATGGTAAGTGTCCCACCTCTCCCAATCCCCGTAGGTGTTACAAATGCTAACATTCCCTGTCTGAGGCACTGCAGCATTCTGAGCCTTCCCCCATACATCTGTAAACCATTTAATCTTTATTGCTATTCTATGGCACTTCCTTGTAGGAATCACAAGGCACTTTATGATCACCAAACTGCGGCTGACTGAATTGTTTAGGATATGACTGTTCCAAGTTTAGCAGAGGTTCACTGGTGGAATGTTTCCTCCTGTTTTGTTGAGTTTGTGCATTTGATCACGCTTTGTGCACAGTCAGTTTCATAGGTTCCTGAGAACATGGTATGCATGGATAAAATTACTCCTTAGTGAACAGGCCTACAAAAAGATAGGCAAGAACATCAGGCTGATTGTGAGTGTTCCCTGCCTGTTAATTCCCTACCTTTTCTTTATCAGAGTCTTTCTCAGTACAGCGAAGACAGAAACACTTAAAAGATAAGCAACATGGTATTACAGTGACTAATAAGAAGCCAGTGAAAGGCAGATTCAGCTTTGGAAGTACCTTTAACCCCTTATTTTGGATTAGCTGTGTTCAAACAGTACCAAGAATTAAGAGCAACCAGCTAAGTCAGCCAAAGTACGCTGGGTGTAATGGACGGACAGCAAGAAAACCCAGAGTGTCTGAGTGATTTCCCTTTATTCGTGTCTGTGGCAGAACCAGTGTGCAAAGCCATGTCCCTGTACTCCTTCCTAGAATTATGTCTCCCTGACTGCCTCTACATTTCTTATTCTGTAATAATGCCAGATTAGGTCTTGTCTACTTTGAGTATTGGTATGGTTCTAATTTCAGCTCAGCTTTTTTATCACTTAATCACAGGAAAAGCTTAGGAAGAACAACTACATTTTAAAGAAGTACGTGCATACCTGAAAGTACTGCACCTTGAGAATTTGAGGAGATTCACCTCCACAAATGTAGAGATTTATGATAGAGACCTGTATCTAGATAACTAATATTCTCTAGGAGTGCTCATTTTTCCAAATTGATTAGAGCTCTTCTGACCTATTCCAGCTATGCTTCAGAGCTTATGATACAGTTTATCCTAAAAGTGCCTGCTTTTCTCCTTTCCATACAAAGGATGTCTATGTGCCATGCTTGGATGTAAATGTCTGTAGTGGAGAGCTGTGAAGTTAGGCTGATGAATTCTACCTTTTCTTTCTGCTTGACAGATCCAGATATGCAAAAACATTTCATATAAAGAAAATGGTACGGTGCTCTGACTTCCGGGGGGGGAAAGATACTTCAACAAATGCACTCATACTGTAGAAAATCAGTGTCATAAAAGCTGCGGTTGTACATTTGCTCCTTAACTGCTTTGGATGCGAAGTGCCTTCTGTGAGCAGTGATAGCCAAAAGTGTTTTGGAGCCTTCCCTCCCTGAGGATAGACTGAACTGTCATGTGCAGTACAGTCTAAGAGCAATAATGTACTGCCCTCCCTTGCTGGCATTTAAAGTTTCCCCCCTTCTGCTTGCCATGAAAACCCTCTGGATGCAAGGCAGGGGGGTGCCTGCTGCCAAGCTGACATTGCTCAGATGTCACAGCTCCTGTTACAAAGGCTTCTCCCACTCAGAGCTTTGCTGTTTAGAGCCTCATCGACTAAGAGCACTGAGAGCAAGTGCCAAAAGCAGGACTGCAGAGGGGTTTAAGAGTCTGTATCCTCCAAGAGCTGCCTGAACAAGACAAGGCCACATGAAAGATATTTGAATGATCATTTAAAGGGACACTGGTGGAATTCTTGCTCCAGTTTGGAGACATTTGCTCTGTTCTCACAAGTAACACATAGATTATTACCAGAGAAAGAGATGAGATGATAGGGAAAAATATTCTCCCTTTCTTTTCCTTCACCACTTCTCCACACACTTACCAACACATTCTAACAGTTGTGCTGCTTCACTTAAAAGACAGCAAATTGTCCTTTTTTCTCTATGGAGCTTGAGAGAGAAACCCAATTTTGTATAGGAAAATATGCTAGTAAAACATTACTTGGGAGGAAGTACTCAGAATTTGAAGGCTATGTTTGAAATCAAGTCCTATTTTAGAAAAAATAATGGGCTTCTCTGAAGTATATTTTAAGAGATTAATACAAATCTTGTAAGTTCACCTGTCAGTGTAAGGTCCAAGCTTCCCAGGGCTTCCAGTCTTCCTGCCCTGTAAAAGAACTGCAGACCCATCCTTGATACCAAAGAGATAAATGGAAAAATTAAAAAGGGGGGGAAAAATATCTCTCTCTCTTCATTCTCTTCAATTCCATGTCAAAAGCGTACACTGGATATACATTTTTGACATCTCTACACCAAATGATCCATGAACAGTAGTAATGGAACTATAGATACTGAACTTAAACATTGCAAATCACAGTGCAAAGAAACGATTATGATTTCACTAAGAATTTATAAACCTCTTCTACCTGAATATTATCACCATAAACTAAAGCCCTGAGGCAACAAGCATTCTCTTGCACATGGAAAAGGCTACGCAATGGTGTTGAAAAACTTGGATGTCTACTTAGTGTTGAGTCAAAGCTGGCTGAGGTTCTCAGATGGAGTTAATCTAGCTTGCTGCATAGTGACAGTGATACTCAGTGAATGATGTGACTCTTCAGTATGCCTGGGAAATTGGCAATGTGCAGCTCTCTGTTAGCCAGTGTAAGTAAATACCCGCTCAGTCAGTATTCACTGGTGCAGGTTCCTTTCCCATCTTGTGTATCCTCCTGGAAGATGTCATGCTAGTAAAAGCTGGAAACCTTTCATAGGCTTTCAAGAGCCAGAATTTGCTGTGAAAGCACAAACCTCTAACAGATCTTTTGTCAGAAATAAACCAGCCTCCCACTTTGAGGGAACACACCTTCCTTTTCCTTCCTGACCATTCTTACACTGACTCCTTTTATCCCCTGCCAATTATTAAAATGGATTGTCTTTCTAAAGGATGACCATCTGTAGCTCTAGGTCTGTTACAGTCCTGGTCCAGGTCCACAAGACAACTTGTGGTTTGCTATGCCTTCAGGTTAGGCACCCAACTGCAAGAGCAGATTGGACAACTTAGTTAAGGTATCCAAGTTTACATTAACTCTATCCCTTCACTGTGTGTTACCCAATTGGCATCCACTGTAGGGAAATGCTGAACAGAATTACAATGAAAAGGAGCAGTGCTTGAAGCAGCCCAGAGACAGGAATTCAGAATTTCTTTGTAAGGAGACTGCCCTTTTCACTGGAATACACTCCAGTCCTTTTCTGCAGTGTGTCTAACCATTATCTATACAGCATTATCTAACCTCCTTCCTGGCAGTGTGTCTGACCATTATCTATACAGCATGAAGAAGCAGATCATCTCCTTTGCTAACAGTTTAGTTTCATTCAAAAATACTCTAAATGCTGTGTGCATTGTGCTGAGCTTGGGATAACGACGCTTACTGGATCAAGGTCCTCCAGGATGCAGATGCAAGGATGCCTAACTAACAAATCTGAAACAGGTGAAAGAGCTAAAAATGTACTATGAATTTCAGTACAGTTCAGAGAGTGGTGCTCCTTGGTTTGCATAGGCACAGAACTTAGGAAGCTGAGGAGTAAGCACCTGGTGTGTATCTTCTGCACCTCTAAATGTTAGACATCCATATTCTACACAAGTGAAATTTAATTGCATAAAATGTTCTCAGTATGGGTGTCACTGTGTGCTTTCTCTTTATACACAAACAATGTAATGAAGTTTTAGTCTCTTGAAATGTGAGCTAATTGCTTCAGAGAAGTAAGGCTCTCCTTAGTTGGACTCCTTACAGAATTAGGTACAGCCCTCCACAGGTAAGATGATGACATCTCAATCTGTGGTTAAACATTTGCCTTTGGTTCTGCTTTGGGATTCCTCCTGCAGCATGTAGCTAAGCTATGGAATTCTCCGCTTCAGGACACTGTGCATGCAACAAGTTTACACTGGTTTAAAAGGCCCTTTGGCTTAACAGTACTGACTTCAAGGAAGTTATTCCTGATATGCCCTTGTGTGAAATCACACTAAAGGCATGCTTCCTTCCTTCAGGAACAAAACAGTCTACCAGAAAAGTCTAAGGAGACAGAGAAACTGGCTAATTCCATAGGAAAATAAAAAGGTTAGAAAAAGGTAGTTAGGACTGGGCAACCACTGGATTTTTTTAAGTGTTAAACTCAAGGAATCTGACTTGTGTAAGCACTCTAATAGCTCAGACAGAATGAATTCTGCATTACTCTTTCCTCCACTGTAAAATAAGCAGGGTTATTTTACTGAGTGATTTAGAAATAAATCAATACAATAAATGCTTATGTCAGTCTCACAACATCTCTCTCAGCTGCAGTTTACTCAATCTGCTGAGTACAAATGGCTGCAAATACAACTTCCAAGACATGATAAGTATGTCAGTATTGCCATAATAGTCATCATATAATTTCTGAAGATCTGCTGATCCTTAAGCACTTGATACGGCTTTAAACTCTTTAAACAGGAATTCAATCAACTTCATTTTTTGTAATCCTACTGCAGGGACACTGCATCCTAAAAATTCATTTTTAAATGTGCTTTGCTCAACTCTGTTTCCCCCATGAATAAACTTTCCCCCCTCTTGTTTTCTGAATTAAACTGTCGAAGGTACTTTTCTCTGCCTTTATCATGTGCTGAAAATATCCTTTGCCCTAGAGCTTTTCTAAGCAATAACAATTAAGAATTTTTCTGTTTTGAAAGCCACTATCAATCTTTAATCCTTATACAATAGATTTCTCATCTTAACATTGGAGATACATATTTATAGTCACTTATAAAAAAGTTTTAACGTAGCTACCTTGCACAAGTGTGCCTATTATTGATTAAGTTCTACTCAAAGTAGTTTTAGAGAAGCTGTAGTTTAAAATACCTTTAAAAATTCACACAAGAAGTGGACTGTAAGTCACCCTGCACTAGTGCAGGCCAACAGTCAGTGTCTAAATGTGCTAAATGCTTTGAAAACACATAGAAATTCAAGTTCTCTGAGCCAAACCATTTCTGTTTGAAAGAGATAATACCCATCAGTAAGTGTTCCAAAACCAGATTGCTGGGTATCTAAAAACTGTTGCCAACCAACACATTAACTGACTTGGTGCTGTGCCTGAAGACTGGAAACACTGTGTTCAGTGCCACCTGGGTTCATGTGGTTGGCCATTATGTTCCGAAAAGATAACAGTTCTTGATATCAGAAAAGATGTAATCTCTGTCCCTTATGCAGGGAACATCTAAACTCTGGGGGATGTTCTGATGCAACTAAGAGGTGTGAAATTAGAAGAAATGGTCACCTTGTTTTCAATCTGCCATTGCTTTCCATGGACTGGAGTGGAATCTGAAGTTGTTCCATATTTCTGAAAAGGAAAAGAAAGGTTGATATTTGCTTAGATCTTGAAAGTAACTGAAAGTAATTGAAATGCCTGAAGTTCAGGAGTGGGTGTCCAAGAAAAGAAAAGGAAAAATAAAAATACAAGCATTGGATAATTTAGGTTGCAAGGGACTTCTTGAAGTCATGTAGTCCAATTCCTGCTCAAAACAGATACACAGATACACTGTGTCTTGTCAAGTGCAATTTAAAATACCTCCAAGGATGGAGATTCCACAGCCTCTCTAGGCAATATTTTTCCAATGTTTGCCCAAGATCGTGGTGAAAAATTTTCCTTGCATCTGATTGGATTTTCCCTTATTGCAGCTGGTGTCTGTTCATTCTAACCATTGTCGTAGAATGGTTTGCATTGGAAGGGACCTTAAGCTCATCCAGTTCCAATGCCCTGCCACAGGCAGGGACACCTCACACTAGAGCAGGGTGCTCCAAGCCCCTGTGTCCAACCTGGCCTTGAACACTGCCAGGAATGGGGTGGCCACAGCTTCTCCGGGCATCCTGTGCCAGTGCCTCAGCACCCTCACAGGGAAGAGCTTCTGCCCAAGAGCTCAGCTCAGTCTCCCCGCTTTCAGTTTAAAGCCATTCCCCCTAATGCTATCACTACATGCCCTTGTAAAAAGTCCCTCTTCAGCTTTCTTGTAGGCCCCTTGCAGGCACATTATCACTGTGCACCTTCAAGAAGAGTCTGGATTCATTATCTTTATAGACTTCCTTTAGGTATTTGAGGAAATGGGCTAGTACAGGCAGGTATGTCAGTTTGCCAGTTCAAAGAGACATGGTAGAAGAGAACCAAAATCAGTACAGAGGTTCTTGGATAATTTGTTTTCCACACTGATTCCAGAAGTTCACAGGAGTACCTAAATTTCTGCATAGCCACTCTCATGCAGACCACAGAGCAAACGAAAATGCTCCATGATTTTCAGTCGGGCCTTGCGCATAATGAGAGTAACCCTACTAAAAGAGAATGAGTGGCAGAAAGACATCCAAACCCAATCTGTAATTGACCTAGAGGAGGTTTCTCTAATACAGCCACTGAAGACGATAGACTAAAACTGGGGAATCCTGATCCAAAATGTGTATGCTGGGAGTGGGTATGGAATGGGAGGGAGACTGCTAGAACTGTGGGTACTGCTGCAGTCTGTAGGGCAGCCCAATGGTATTCACAGACACAAGAGTTTTGAGATACACCAAAGGTTTCAATAATCCTCATAGGAACTCAGCATCAGAAGGAACAAAAAATGTTTAACAGCCCCCACAGTACTTGTTCTGTGGACTACAACAGTCAAAATGCTGTTTCAAGAGCCGATCCCTGGGAAGGGAGTTCACTTCATTTGCTTTCCCATGGAGATGACCCACGGGAACATTAAAACTTGAAATCTGTGTTATTTCCAATATAAAAAATGAAGGGAAAACACATAATAATATCCCAATAATCTATCATATAGTCATTACTTATCCCAAAGGAGGAAAAATGCTTACCTCCCTTGATGTCCCACTTAGAGCTTACAATAAACAGGTAGAAAATATCACTGCATTGGTATCCGTTGTGGAGGTCAGATCTGATAGCTCTGGCTGGAGCTGAAGTGCTCCATTGCTGCACCAATAGAGAAAGAACAATTTGGGACAAGGAAAACACAGAAATAAGATACTCTAACCAAGTGATCTCTTCAAAGCAACCCTATTAAAAAGACACTGGACTGTGACTCCTATTTTTAGTAAGGAATCATATTTAAAGTCTAATGTTAATCCCTCTTCTTGGGCAGTTAATATCAAATGTAATTCATGCTAGATGTTTATTTTGAAAACCCCCACAAACTCAAACAACAAACTCTTTCAGTACAAAGTAATGACAGTCCCAGTCACTTAGTGTGACAGATAAGCTCTGGACTTTCATTCTTAGCTCTACCACAAAGTTCTATTACAGTGTGTGATAAGAACAAATGAAATCAAAGCACCACCTCTGTATTTTAGGTTTTGCTATCCTGCTGCAACTGGGCTTTGAGACATCTGGGACCTTTTCTGCTTGGCTGTTGATTAAAATCATAACCTTTTGCCAAAGCACCATTTGATCATGGAAGTGAAGTGCTCTTTTCCTTTTCAGAGCTGTGGCTAAACCATGGCTTGGAGTGTAAAATGCTAAAATGTAGCTACTAACACAGGTGATCTGAGAGGCAAGAGTACTGCCGAATATTCCTACAACAGCCTCTTCAGGATCTGTGGGGTCCAGATCTTTAGCTGCATTTGTTCATTATGTCCACTAGCATTTTCCGATACTTTATAATTAAAATACTCTGGAAACAATGCACATTAATCTTCAATATGTACGTTCTCTGAATATTGCCTACAGGCATATATCTGCACTTGCCCCTCCCAACTCTCTTTCTACTTTTACAAATCATAAACATTGTGTTCCTTAGTGATTCCTGTAAATTCCTGTCTCTACCCATTATTTGTTCCTATTGCCGTAGCATAGTACCCCAGATCAGTGTGCTTGGATCAATAAATTAGCTCCTTCTGCTTCTGAATACAATTTATTTGGCAAAAAAGGCTCGTTTATTTGCAAGTTGTGCGCATTGAGAACCTGGCTGTGATTAAAGCCATCTCCTGAGCACACCAGAAGTGTTTTGACCACAGTCCACAGACCTGAGAAAAATGGTGTCTCACCCTGAGCAATGACTGTGAATTTGAGAAGCAAGTGAGAGTTTAGAGATTATTCAGCTGATCATTACTAATTCTAATGTTGTGTCCTATCAGGTGGAAATCCTTGACTGGAAGACAAAGGAACAACTATGCTTCCTAGATAAGGTAAACCCAAAACCTGTTTAAAAGGCTAGGTGACTATTTAAAAACTAATAACTTAAGTAAACTTAGTGTTTATGAAGGGTATCTAATCTCCTGACAGACTTCCTTTGGCCAATAAAGAGGCAACGATTATGCACACTTCATACTGACTATGTACTACTTCAACCCTTTTCCAGAAGGAGCTTTTGGGCAAAGCAGACAACTTCAGCTGCTTCACTGAGGTGGTGCCAGTTGTGTTTCACTTACTCATAAGCCACCAAAGTGTCAGTGCTGTTGTAGTAACCCTTGATCACTGCTACAGAAGCTGCCTCTGAAGCAGATGTCACAAATTATCCTCCCTTTTTTCCTGCAAGAAGTACCTTGAATCACCCATACCAATGCAGCCATCTTCTAAAAAGTTATGCTGTCACACTGTTTGAGTAACATTTCTGCTTGAATAGTCTCAGACCTAGTTATTGTCTTTCAAAGTGTGCATCTCACATATACCATATTTGTTTTGTTTCCTAGGTGGAACCAAATGCCACAATTAGGGAAATCAGATTGATGTTCCATAAATTATGTGAGTATAACTTTTGCAGCAGTTTGCATCACAACAGAATATACAGCATATAAATAGGAGAAAATGATGTCATTTGAAACATGCGATGTCCACACACATAATGCTGAGTAACCTGCATATGGATGTGATCACAGGAAGATTTCAGTATAGTTTTTTTATCTTGATACACCTTTGTATTTTTTCTGCTGCGTAATTTTTCACAGATACTAGTGTTGAATAAATACCCCTACAGATTTTAACTAAATGTTCTCTTGTTGTGTTGCACTCATTATAGTATTGGATGATGTAAAGCATTGTGTATCACACAATTCTGTATGGTCTTACAGATCCTCGGTGGTATCCAGCAAGGCAGTCGATAAAACTTGATCCAAGTAAGTACTCGTGAGAACAAAGTAACAAAGCTCTGAGCAGGGGGCTGGCACAAAAGGTGTGCTCTGCATGGGTATTAGCTCTTAGGAATGAGTTTCCAGCTATGTTAATTAGCACTGCGAAGGCTGAAGAGAACCCCGAATAAATTGAATACTTTGAAAGTATTGAACACATTTCCACCCATGTGCCTAACGCTTGGTAATTAACTAACTCAGGACTCTGCACATTGTTCCCATACACTTTTTCACCACTGAGCACTTTTGTTCTCAAGACAGGCAGCACAGAATCACGACACCAGTTTCCCTTAGCTGCAGTGAAATGATCTCCACAGCGATGCTCAGCTGGGATTGCTAAAAAGGGCTATGAGTTAGAACCCTCAATTCACATAACCCTCTGCTCTCAGACAGGAATTACAGTTCTTTTGAGGTAAGCTAATGCAAAACACATTGCCATGGATGTAGGATTTGCTGACAAAGCTGATACCAGCTGGCTGGCTTCATTGATGCCTTAGTAGGTATTGCTACTAGAAGACTCTTAGTACATGGCCTGGGTACACAAAAGAAAGTCTAATTGCCAAGCTGTGTTAATTCATCTTAGCATTCAATATAAAATGTGGCAAATCCTTTTACTTCCATTAAGTGTAATTTTATTTAAACAGTCCTTTACAAGTATACTGGTGAAAATTAGTAGGGTCTGTCCATGGAAACAGGCCCATGAGTATCTTACTCCCTTCTTCAAAGATCTACCTTACCAGATTCCTTCATGGACTTATGTTGTGAGACTTACAATGAGAAAATGCAGGCTTTTCAGAGATTCCCCCAAATCTAGGAATTAGAAACTTGAGAATGAGCTGAAGTTCTGTGGAATCCCCTCCTAGCTGGGTGGTTGGCAAAAAAAGGAAGCATTGAAAACCTGTAGGAAGCCTTCCTATCTCAGATTATCCTACTTTCTGTTTGTACGAGACCGAGTAAGGATAAGAGATGAAAGAGATGGAGGTGCAGCTGACAAGGAGGTCAGTGAATGATGGTGAAAGTCAGTGACCCATCAGCAAATTCTGCTGTAGCAGTAATGAAGCAAGTCTACTAGACTATGCAGGCACATAGGACCAAAAATTCTCCTAACCGACCTAGAGGATCCAGGCTTTTATGTGATTACAGGGATAAATGGTAATTAAGTATAAACATCCTTAGTTTGTTTATCGAGATTCCAATAAACCCACGTCACCTCAAAGACTCCCACAGATGGGTTAAAGCACAATATAAAGCTAATATGCTGCCAAAGTTGACTTGAATTTCACTGATGTAATTACTTCTTTCCTTCTCAGAAGGGAAGTCCCTGAGGGATGAGGAAATCCTGCAGCACCTCCCTGTTGGCACAACTGCTACCTTATACTTCAAAGATTTAGGGCCACAGATAGGATGGACTACGGTGAGCTGTGCTTTAAGCCTGAGCCATTTTAATGGCTATTTTTCCTTACATCATTTTTTATCTCCAGTATTTCTGCATGATGCCTGCTCTGATAGTGGATGCAGCCAATGAATCTTCATTGCTTCAGTTCATTTAATCAGGGAAAGCAGTAAGAGGATATTCTGAATACCTAGTTCCCTGGGAGAGCAGCAGTGGAAAACTTGCTGCAGCGTAGGCTGGCTGTGCTGAACTAAGCTTCAGGTTCTCTGATGAATTTAGATGTCTACTGCAACATCAGTAGGAACTAGATGCCTAAATGCTTTTGGGGATCTGCTTCACGGTGCCTGTGCAACTCTTCTGACAAAGATCAGGATTATACTCCTACAAGTTTGTCCTGAAGAAAGGCATTTGACCACTTCACATGTCAGTAACTGAAGTGAGTTCACAAAGTAAGATCAGTAAGTAGCTGTCTGCATGTGGCTGCTGGTGGCAGCCGAGTGACAGCTGATAACTTCTGCAGCATTAGCAGCCATTCATAAAGACCTTGCATATTTACTGTCTTAGCTCAAACACAGATCCTGTACTTGGCAGGCAACTTGTTTATGCAGTGAGAAGACCAATGACCCTTCCAGTTCTACAGAAGGCCCATGATGCACGTATTACACTAATTCTAAGGAAAAATCACAGAAGGAAAAAATACCACATCATTTAAAAGCATGTTTGCCATTCTTAGCTACGAGACATTAATAAAAACTCGAGTTAATGATGAAGAGCAAAGACAACATTCACAGGAGGGAAAATAAAAGAAGACAAATGTTCTGCAAGACTGAATCTTCACATCATTACTTTGCATGCAATGCTGATAAATCAGACAGCTATTTCACAACAGTAAGACAGGCAAAAGCTTCTAATGACCATGTAGACTCCAAGACATACATTAATATATACCAAAATACTGCAGTGCAGAGTAACACCAAACTTCTGCCATTCCATAATCGTTCCTTTCCATTCTGCTCTCCCCAGCCTTCAGGCTACTTCAAATGTGAACCAAGAAATACTTCAGTATCATAAAATAAAGAAGTTAAACTCATCATCTACAATCAAATCCAATCTTCACTGGAGAAAATGCTGATTTGTACAGAAGTTGATAACACAACTTGTCTGAGTGTCAAAATAACTGTGATACATTAGAAAACAGTGGTTGGGGTTTGGTTTCTGGTTTTGTTTTTTTATTGACAGAAGTACAATCAATTTCCCTTCTTTCTCCATAAATGAGGTATGGACCTACCTTCCTCACCTGCAGGAGTGTGAATAATTCAACTGTTAACGTTTGGTCCAAGGTTAACTTGACTTTAAAGTGATGCTCCTCAGAAATGCACATCTATCTGAAATGAAACCTAGTTAGATAATAGCTTCTTTGCTTTCCTCTCTTTATTTTTCCTCTTTGTGTTCAAATTGAAGACTGTTTGAACACAGAATGTATTGATTGTTTCCCAGGCTGTCTGCTGTGCTAACTGTGCATACAGATGGGGTCACCTGTGAACACTTACAAGCTGTGTTTCCACTTTTAGCAAAATTAATTCCTTAGAAGCAAAGCTCCTCTTTTCCAAGACAGATTTCATTTTAACCCAAAATACAGCAATAGTTTTTCAGGGCTAGAGGAGGGTGAGAGCTGCGTAAATGTAACATGCATGCGTACTTATCGTGATCTCTGGGCTGCTGTTACTATCTTTTCATGCCCACACTGTGTCAGCTGCACTGGCAATGTATGTTTGTATGCAATGGAGGCAAATGCACTGCAAAATGTTTACATGCATGCCTATCAGTTTCATAGCCTAAGCCCAAACCAGCTGTTCCCTCCCTGCCTCTCTAAATGCCATCTTGGTTTGGTGGAGGGCTTTACCCCACTGCATTAGTTATCGCTAAGAAATCAAAGCAAAATCATCATCTAATTCAGCTAATGTTTTTCTCTCTTTTTGCAGGTATTTTTGATAGAATATACAGGTCCATTGTTCATCTATTTTGTGTTTTATTTCCGCATGCCTTTTGTCTATGGACTGGATGAGAGGTTTACATCAAGTCCACATCCAGTAGTTAAGTAAGTTCTTTTGCAGGCCTGAGCAAGTATTTCTTGTCAGCATTGTAGTCTTATTCCAAATGTCTTGCCACACTTGTTTTTTTAAGCACTCTTAAATGCTTTTGTCTTGCTGTTTCTAGCTTGGCATGTATCTGCCATTCTTTCCACTACATCAAAAGGTTGATTGAAACAGTATTTGTTCATCGGTTCTCCCATGGGACTATGCCACTGAGGAATATTGTGAAGGTAAATTGTGTCAGAATCTATCCATGGCCCCCCTTAAAAATCCAGCCTAGCCAACCTATGCTCTGGCTCTGCAGCACAGACCTTTTGGTGTGGCTTTTGCAATAACACACAGCAAATCTCACCAGTAAAGCTGTAGCTCTATCAAGAGATTTCTTAATGTCGCTATTGTATAAACCACATGTTGCCATACTGTTATTCATGTTATAATAGTCTCATTGCTTTTTCAGAATCACTCAGCTAGCTCCCTGGCAGAGAAGGTTTTAGTAACAGCATGAAGTTTCAGCATAGCACAGGCAGGCACAATGTTGAATGGTTTTGCCCTGAACACTGTCTTTGCTGTTAAGCAACTGCTAATTTACCTTGGATCCAGCACAAAGCAGTTTGGTTGTTCTGCATTTTCTTCTCCTGCAAGAGCACTCCCTCATGTTCCTACTGCTGCTGTGCCATAGGGCAGTTGTTGAGATGCAGGCCTTGATGTCTGTGAAGTAGTACAGTGAACTGCGTGGTTACGCATGGGCTGTAGTTATTTTACAAATGGCTGCAACAAAATACACAAAGGTATTCAAATACATGTTTTATATTCAGGAAGACAGGGGACTGGAAAAGCATATAGTATCAGCATTTGGGTATCTAACATTTGGTAGTTAGACAGACCCCTGGAATTTGACTTACGGCCATCATACCTCCAGCAGCTGAAGCTCTGCCTTGTGGCTAACTCCTAACAGATGTGTTCTGGTAGTTCTGGTAGCAGCTTCATGCTTTCCAAATGGAGGGAAGGTCTGTAGTTGAGCAGCGGTCCTCGGGAAGAATCCTTCCTGGCAACTTACTGTGTTTTCTGCAGTGGAAGGTGCAGGGGGTGTTAAAAGGCTAGGAGATTTCTTAAAGCCTTGCTCTTGACAGAGGAGCAGCTAATGCATGCTAAACAGCAGAAAAATGAGCAACTTTACCTTGAAAAAGGATGTGTGTAGTGTGATAAGTTTTCATTTTCTCACTGCTGTCTCTGACAACTACTTGTTCCTTTCAGACCATACAAACTTGTTGCTAAAATTGACATTTGTACTTCTCATTCTGATTGCTTCAGCTTTTCCAGCTTCTCAGGTTGGTTGTACTTGCTTTCATCTGTAAAGTTGCTCACAGTTCTTCTTCTATCTCTTAGCAGTGCTTGGGTTTGATTTGCTTGTCTAATTTCATTTACTTCAGTGGTTTTACTCCAAAATTGTGCCAGTGAGAAAAGTATCATATCCTCTTCCTTTTTCCTCCCACATGCAGGTGGTAGACAAAGCTTCTTGCTTCAAGTGTTTGATCACACACATAGCAGATATACATAGCCCATTTCCTAAGCACCTGGGATGTTATCTTTAATAAGACCCACTTCAGTCTCAGTAAGCAGAGATCTGAGACAGGAATTGATGAGATTCGTGATTTTCATCCTTTGCTTCCCAAACGGAAATAGGAATAAATGATGTCATAAAATGCAGCAGGGGTTCATAAAAAGCAGAAAGGTAGAACACCTGATAAATGTGGACTTAGTAAACAACTGGCTCAGACTGAATAAGATAGGGATGAATACAAAAGCTGTGCTGTGATAAAGGAACTAACTAAAGGAAAGATGATTGCGGTTGTACTGGAAAAGCATGTCAGGCCTTTAATAATAGGGAGGTACCAGTGGAATTCCTCAAAGATTATAGCCTTATGACTAGTCTTACTGAGTATTTTAATCAGTAAATAGAAGGGATATTGCTGCTTTCTATAAAAACACCTGGAGGAAAAAAAAACCCTAGACCTAAAGAAATACCATTTAAACCAGAAGACAATATAATGAGACAAACAGAAGGGTCCATGCTAGTCATGAATAAACATAGGCAGGGCATTAAGAAATAGCTGTGGCCATCATAGGGATCATCAGTTAGAAGAGAGAAAACCAAAGTCCTAACCATAACTTTGTAAACTTAGGAATAATCTATTTATGGGATCCCTGCAAGATTTGATCTTGATCCACAATTATTTTTTTCATAAAAGACTGTTGTAAAACTGTATTATTTACCTGGAATATGAAATAATCACAATTTCTTTCAAAAGTCTGCATGTAGTTTGCATGTACTCTTCCTATCTGAACCTCACTGGAGGCTTTATGAGCAATACAACTTCTAGTGGCAGCTAGACATTGGTAGTGTTACTGCTAAGGACCTTAGCAAGACTCCACTCTTAAAGTTCCTTATAACTGAGGAGTACTCTTGCAGCAAAACATGTTCTTTGGACAAACAGTACTTGCTTAGCTTAATTACAGCGTGTATTGCTGGGAGCTGAGCCATGATAATTTATTTGTTTACTGAAATACATTGCCCTATGACCTATTCTGTGCCAAGCCCTTAAGTTAGGGACAGGTTTTTCATAAGGTGCCATTTCAAGATTACAAGAAACTGTTTCCTCCTAGGTTTGTACAGCAGTTAGCAAATTGTAGATTATGCTGGAAGAAGATAGTATTAGGGAGGAAGAAGTAGTTTATGGCTAGAACACGCACTGAACTGTTCCTCACTGGAGTTATTCCTCTGGCTCTGCTGCATTTCCTGAGGAAAAGGGAAGTAATCACAGGGCAGACAGGTTAGAACTAGATGGCCTTAAGGTGCTTTCCAACCCTAACTATCCTATGATTCTATAATTCTCTTATATCCCACCCGATCTGTCATGACTGGTTAATAATTTGCTCTTTCTCATCAGTTAGCTATTAACATATAATCTCAGAGCAAGGACATACCATGTGCTTGTATTACAGCCTACCCCAAAGGGTGTCCATTTTGTCTGAGGTCTCTGGGAACTTCAGGGGTTCAGTTAGCTCTGAAATGGAAGTGGGAAGACAACAAAATGTTTGAGACCAACATTTGCAACAGATGGGAAGGCATTTGCTGCAAAACACACCAGCAGCCACTGCAGTCAGATAGTAGGGCTGCAGATGCTGCGGTAACCACTTGTTTGGGGTATTATTACTAGAAATTCATTTCTGGTTTGTATAGGCTGAAAAATTCCAAGTAAAAAACCAAAAAGTTAGACCAGCCAGAACAGGAAAGAATGCAGCCCATCCCAAAAAAAGGGTTGTGTCTTCATGAGCAGGAAAGGAAAGCTGTGGAAACAAAAGCAGATAGACCAAGAAAGGTCTAAGGTATGTAAACCTATGGAAAGCCACGAGAAGCGCATCACAAGAAAGAGTAAGAGGAGCAGTGCTTCACTTAGGTGAAAACAGGAGGGAAGGAAAGATCAGAGAAAGGAAAAGGAGAAATGGTGAAAGGAAGATGAAGAGCTCAGTTTTGGTCTTCCTGAAGTGCAGGTTATAACCAAACATGTCCTAAAACATGAAAAGCTGAGACACAAGGTTTGATAAAAGAAGAAATCTCAACTGATGAGAGGCAAATTTTGGAGATGTTGACAAGGGTTAAGGTCCATCTCTGCAAGACCTACAGGTGGGAGCATAGAGGAAGAAGAGGAATAGGCCAACAAAGGGCCTTCCTCCTACTTGTGGATATATGTGGTGGGAGAAGATAACCTGTCACCAAGGTAATGAATGTCATAAAAAAAACCCCACAAATGGCAGGGCAAGGAAATCCAAATGAGAGGCAGAGATTGACATTGACAGTAAGTTTTTTTCTCATGGGTGAAGCCTGTGAACAAGTTTTGAGGTTGGTCAGCCCAGCCATGACATATTTTAGTAGAGTTTAGGGAACGGAAGCTGAGTCACAGAAAGCCAAAGTCAGCAGCAAAAGGGACAAACCAAAGATATTGAAGTGCAAGGGCAAAGGCAGGCATCAGGCACCATGACTCTAGATAGGAAAAGTTAAAGGATGGGAAAGAAAGAAAGAAAGAAAGGAAGAAAGAAAACTGATGGGGTGAAGGAGAAGAGGAAAGGCAAGAGACTGGGCAATACAAAGTAATAAGCAGAGAAGAAAGCACAGTGCCTAAATCTGGTTTTACTAAGTCTCAGTGGTCAGCATAACAGGTCTCTCTTCACCATACAGCCTAGGTGGCACTTCATCTTTTGGCCTGCCAGACAAAACAGATTTGTTTTCAGTACTGTGATCATACTTTCTAAAACTGCTTACAAACTTAACAGCTTCAAGAGATTTGTCAGGAAATCTTACTGGATGCACACTATGTCCTTCCTGTAATCTCCTGTTGTCTGCTCCCACCTTACCACACTTAGTACTGTCATTTTCTGTTGTTATTATCAGCAGCTTGAAGAATCAGCCCAATTCATTGCTATCAGTGGTCCTTGCAGTGAATACTGGCCTAGAGGACTGTACTAAAACAAAGAAAAATTCCCTGTTTTTCAGAACTGCTTGTATTACTGGGGATTTGCAGCTTGGCTTGCTTATTACATCAATCATCCTCTTTACACTCCTCCTTGTAAGTAGCAAAACAACTCTCAATATGATTTAAGTACTATGTATTTGCCTGTTTGTGCCACTCACATGTAAACTTTTTTGTTTTTATAGCTTATGGGAAAAAACAGATAAATTTTGCTGTGATCATGTTTCTGGTAGGTTTCTTGTTCTTTTAATAAAATGACAAACCACATTGCTTTATTTCTTATGTTTTATAAGTGGGGGAGTGAGTTGGATAAGCAGATATTTAGAACTTTGACAGCTGGGACATACTCTGAAGCTGATCACCTGCATACTGAACAGATCTATTCAGTTTTTAGTGTGATCTGGTACACAAGGGAAGATTTTGATTCAGTATCCATTCCAAGAGTGAGATAGTTATTTCTCATAACCTTTAAAAGAAGCCTTGAACTATCAGTTTGTGACACTGAAAAGCCAATGAGTTTGTTTTGTGAACTGTTGGGAGTGTTAAGGATCACAACAGACCACAAAACTCAAGAGAACTGGCCAACCAATCAAGTATATACCTGTTGCTGATCATTTCCAGGGATAGGTGTTCATTTTGCAGGGCTTCAGAAGATTTTTACAGCTTTCCTTAGGAAGAAAAAGCCTTAAGTCACTGCCTGTTCATTCTCACAATTCCTAGGAACATTTCATACATGCAGAAGCAACATTAGAGTAGCCAACAAGATGTACCCATTCTTTCTATGTATATGTAACTTGTTTAGAACATCAGCTGTTCACTTGCTTTGAGAAACTGTCAGTAACTACAGGATCTCATAGCAGCTTCCCAGTAGGAAAATTCTGTGAATTCGTCATCTGTTTTCATTTTGTAGAGAGACTACGTAGCTGAAAGCACAGAGCTGGCAATAAAACTCAGGAGCTCTGACCACCAGTCATTTGCTTTAATAATTATGCTTTGCAGATGCTGGAGACCACCCATAATTGTGTAAATGGGTCATTGCAATACACTTCCTGCATAATTGATTGGTGAAGCATTATTTAAACCAGTGGAGGCAGCTGGGTCAGTTATATTTCATGATTCTTATAAATTATACTCTAGAGAAGAAAACTTAAGAGTCCTTAATTTTCCTTAGGATTCTAGTAACTTTTGAGAAACCAAAACTATGCAAATGATGGGGGGTTGGGTAATTTTAAAGACATAAGTATAATCAAAAGATGAAGTAAGTTTTCATCAAAAGATAAGCAAGGTTTACCTTTACCCCCTTTGGTTTACTGCCTTTAGATCTCACAGGGATTATATAAGCAGTAAATGTGATCCTTTGGACAGAGAGCCCACATTTTCTGGCAAATCTCATAAATATATGTGAGTATAAGAGAAGTGCATACAAGTATAATATGGGCTCGTGTTTGAACCAAGACATTCCATCCCCCTGTCAGATAGCAACTGTGGTTGAGGATATTACGCTTATAATAGATTCTTTCCTCCTATTCCCCCCTTTTTGTAAGTTCCCCAGGACATAGCAAAAGGAAGAAGAAAGAGTCAGTAGAAGGGCAGCACATGTTTAACCCTGTCATGCTTTTTTCTTGCAGCTGTGTGAAGCTGGAAATTTTTCCATTCACGTTGCACTCAGTGACCTCCAGAGAAATGGTAAAAACTTCACTTTGGTGCAGCCATTCAGTTACTCTACCTCATGAAAGAGTGATCCTGGAGGGTGTTGATACCTGCTAGCTGACTGCTGTGGGAGCACAGGCTGCTCAGTGCTGTCGAGATCAGATCCTACGGGAGATCAGACAGTGCAAGGAATCCAAGATTGTTAAACAGCACTTCCTATCCTACTGAAATTTTGATCAGATTGTGTTGAGGGGAGCAGCTGTATTAGTTACACTGGTAGTGCAAAAGGAAACAGAGTTAGTATAAGCTATGCTTTGGTGAGCAAGGGGAAGTAATTTCACTGGCTTCTATAGGGGGCACAAGATCTCTGTTCAGGCCTGGATTCCTTAGGCGGGAGTCAAACATAGCTATCAACTGTGACTGCTGAAACCCCATTTTGTGACAACCTAAGAAAACCTTTAACTTCTAAATCTAAAACTCAAGGTACCTCTTCTTACAGGAGTGGCTGTGATCAAAGGCATGTGTAGATGATTTTATAATGCCCAGAACATTTCTTCCCATTCCTTCTTGTGTGTCCAGAGGACATCCTGCTTTCCCCCCACATCCTGCTTGTCCCTCTGACAGTGATGAGACACAAGAGTAGGCAGAGTTGGGCTGTCTTTATAGGAAACAATATACTTAGGAATGTGAATATTTTGTGATTTGTTTTCTCATCTACAGGATCCAAAACCCGTAAGATCCCATATCCAACAAAGAATCCTTTCACATGGCTGTTTTTCTTTGTATCCTGCCCTAACTACACATATGAGGTACGTATTTTCAAACAAGATGTTCAGATTTTAGTTTGGCTGAATGTATTTTCATTTCTTTTGGAATGTTAAACATGAAAAAGTTCAGTTCAATACCTTTCCCCTCCTCTCCTAAACCCCATGAATTCAGATTTCAGACAGGAACTTGTCTGTTCTTCCTCTCCTTCACTGAGGCAGTACTTACAGGGCTAACTGCAAACAGATAGTCCAGACCCTGGGCCGGTGCTTCGTACTGGACTTGATCTTAAAGGTCTTCTCCAACCTAGTTGACTCTACGAGTCTAAAGCAGTGCAGATTTTGCAGACAAGAACAGGGAGACTGCCACTGAATGTATGCTGCAATGAGAGGATGGGGGCATCTGGCAGAGTTAGAATATGAGGAGCATCACAGACAAATAGAAGATACTGTGGTAGAGGAAAATAGACCCAGGTTGTCCTCCCAGTTTTCTTGTTATGCAGTTGCTTGTGTTGGTTGTGATTCCTTTAGAAGCTTGAACCATTTTATTGCTTCACATTCCTTAATCAGGAGCCAAACTCCTGACTCAGGTTCAAAAGCAGTTAAAACCAGTGCAACTCAGTGTAAAATCCAATCTTGCACAGAAAGACAGCATCGGGTTTTAACTTCAGAGGTGATTAGCAGATGTTAATGAACAGAATTTGGCTTCAGACAGGAAGTTATTGTTCCTGGCACTGATGATAAATACAAAGTAGGCAGAGAAATGGAAAGGACACTATGTTGTAATGCTTGCCTTTTTTTCATGTTAATAGATATGGAAGCAAACATGAAGGTTTTGTGTGTGATAAGAAGGTACTGTTCACCTTTTTGGATAAAGGTTATTAACACTAGAAACTGATCTGGCTGACCTTGGCTTTTTTATTTACCTATACTAGGGCAAGGTTGGTTTTGATCAATAGAGACATAAATGCAAATGCTGTCACCAGAAACATTTTAAATTTCCTTGGCCAAAACAGGTGGGGACCTGGATCAGTTTCACTATCATGACTCAGTGTGTTCCAGGTGAGTAATGTTTTGGTACTTCCTCCTGAAGTGATGTCAGCAACAAGAGCAAGTTTTTAATCTGATACTGAAACGTCTTTTCTTCCTTCTTTCCAGTGGGGCTGTTCACTTTGCTCTGCTTCATTCAGATGACAGTCTGGGCAAAGGATAAACACTGCACCTACCTGCGAGAATTCAAGGATTATCCAAGTCTTCGAATGCCAATTATTCCCTTTTTGTTGTAAGAAAAAAGGTTTCACTTGAATATTGCACAGAACTTCAAGAAGAAAAAGCTCATAAGCCTCCTGCCAATTAAGTGAATAAATGTAAAGGGTTTTGATGCATGTTGAATCTCCACTGCTGAGGGAAACTGTATGCACTTGAAAGCTACACTTCTTTACATTCAAGAATTCTCAACTCAGAAGTACCTTCTAGAAATAAGGCTTCACTGCACAGCTGGCAGTCAAAAGCCCCTAGAGTTCACTGTAACCTGACTGGCTTAGATTCTCATGTACAAGTCTATTTAGATTGATGGATCAGAGATACTGAGAAGTCTGTGCTGAAAAGCAGCTCCAAATTTAGCAGTGGCATTCTGCAAGACATAAGTGCATTGGAACGAGGACATACCAGCTAACTACTGGAGAGCTCAGTTCAGCCAGCATGGCCAGCTGGCCTGAACACAGTTGCATGATCTGCCTTCTTTGACTTGAAGAAGAGTGTGCTGCCTGGAGGCAGGTGCTTTGTAACACATAACATTACCAAAGAATATGAATGGTTTTCTGGAATAAAGAAATAGGCAATATCTGAAATACCTGATTTGGGTCTAACCCCTAATTTGCCAAAAGAATCTCAAGTGAGAAGCAATTTGTAGTATTGGAGGATGTAACACCCTGTGTTGATGGTGTTGATGCGGTTCTGTTTGGTTGGTTTCAGTCTTCTTCATTAGTAAATTGCATACTAGTAAATAAGGTTCAGAAGATCTGACCTATGCTGTATCTATGATATTTGCCCTGTTTTCATATAACAAGTCCTTATGATACTAAAGGGCCTTTTACCCTGCATTTTATGTCAGTATTCTCTGAATATTTTTTATACACTTTGTAGATACATGAAGTGACTGCTAGTCCTCAGCTCCCTTCCTATTTTCAGAGCCAAGAAGAAAAATCAGCTACAATTTTGGACTTCCTGTGTTTTCTTTTTCACAAGATGTTCAGTGGGACTTAGTTGGGTTTTGTGCAAAACCTAGTGAAAAAAAAGACTATTGCATTCTATCTGAGTTATATTTTCAAGAAGCTATTTTAGCATATGAAGAGAATGCATAGATACTGTTTTGTTTCATGATTCATTTATTTCTCTCTAATGAATGTATAGAAGGATTTTTTCAACTATTTGTAAGGGTGAAATATGCAATAAATTCTAGACTCTATTTTGAAATCAGTTGAAATAATTATGGCAAAAGAAGAAGATTACAGCTGGTTGCTGAAGTTTCACTGTATTTTGTAGAGTAAAAAGTAAGAATGTCCTTAGATTAAAAAAAAATCTACATCAACTGGTGAAAAAAACCCTAACAAAGCAAAAAAAACCCCACATGACCGAGATTTTACTTCTATATAACGTATCTCAGAGAGGATTTTTTTAGACATGGTTAGATCTGGTAGGTAACTTGAGCAATACATCATCGTGAATTTGTTTTCTGTTGTCATTTTCCACCGGTTTAACTGTGAAGCAGAGAAAAGAACTAAATGCCAAATGGTTGCCCACTGAGTGCAGCGTGGAGCACAAGCAGGTTGAAATTCTCCTTCTGAGCACAGAGAAAAGCGCGTACCTTATTTACACTTTACACCCACTTCAGGTCCAATTACAGGAAAGAAGGAAAAATTGATCCTGTTTAGTAACAAAGATACCTTTCCAGACCTCCATGAGGAAACAAAACTTTTGGCAGATTTGGACATACTTTCTTGCCTTTTAATCTCCATTTTGACATTGGAGAAGCTGGAAGATGACTATGAGATCATTTTCGTTAAGGTTTGGGGGTTTTTTAAAAGCAAATTTCTTGCCTGGGTCTGAGATTAGAATTCATTCTTCCCATTCCTGCTGAAACAACTGTCTGTTTTCACTGGCAGCCTGGTGAGACATGAAGAAGTCTCCCAGCACTAGCCCCATCAGCCAGCACTGATGTTCTGACCTTGGTCGTCATGCACACTCAGGATGGCAGGAATCCACTTCTCAGCTGGGCAATGCTTTCTGCACTGGGACCTATCTGGTGACTGGTAGCAGTTGACTTAAGAGTTAAACAAGAAAAACCTACCAGCCTAAAAAGACCAGCTGGAGAACCTATCTTTAATGCTCTTTATATGTCAACAAGGAAGAATAAGACGTATCCTCTTATATCTTATAATGAAGATATATATGTTAGAGGAAGATTTTGTTCTATAGCAAGGACCTGCCGTTCCTTTGACACTTTCAGCATATACTGTTCCATATAGAGCAGTAGAAGTTTGCTGTTGCTAGGGCTGTTGCTGTTGCAAGCACAGTGCTCAGAAAGGTGCAAAAAAAAGTCAGCATAATACTGCGTGTGGGGACTTTGGTTTGAGCCTTGTACTGCTCTGGTATGGCACATCTTTGCACTGTGCACACTTGAAGTGCTAGTGACTGTAGGAACAGTCTATGCAGCTGCCTGCTGGTGCAAAGCAGGGGACACTTTTGCTTCTCGGCTGGCTCCAGATGCACGGGGGTGCAAAGGGATTTCCTCATCCTCCATCTGCTGTTTAGCAAAGTTCACAAAAACCTGTGTGAAGAAAGCAGAAAATGTCACCATCTCATCAACTGAGTTTGTGAAATGTCTCTGCACATGTGCATCCTCTTGGCCTCTCTGTAGGGAAGAGACAGGGAATTGGTAGGCATGAACCAAGGCACTGTGTATCAGCAGAGATCAGTAATTCTTTCTTTATTTTGATAAACTTCCTTGCAACTTCCTTCCTTTGGATGCACTTACTTGTCACTAAAATCCTTCTTATGCAGAAGATGGATTCAGCCAGGTTTGCCTGGCTTGCACAGCATGAGTGAGTTTGGTTGTGATGGGGAAAAGGAGACTGAATATTTTAGTAGGAAGCTGTAAGGCAGCCAGGAATGTCTCTCTAGTATTCCCAAAGACACCTTTGATTATGTGGACCCTCAGCTGCCTAGGAAAGCAGGCACATAGGGCTAATACCCCCTAACAAGTGGGTGTTGCCAAAAGTCCCAGTGAACTTCCTAGGTTTTGTGTGTCTAATTGCTCCTGCATAACAGTGCATGACAGGGAGCTATCAACATTAAGTAGATATCATACTATCTCTGACACAACATAGTCCAAATCTCATATTAATAAGCAAACATTATTCCCAGCTCAGCAAGCCTCATTCTGAATATCTGACCTTGCTCAGTCTGCTGCTCCTGAAGGAATGGGTTGTGTGAGTTCTGTCATCTGGGAAACTGTCTTACCAGCTTTCCAATGACACTTATTTACACAGAGAATTAATTACAGACCTCATATCTGATCCAACCTCCTTGACGAAGGCTTTGGGAATTTTGCCTGAGAAAGAGGTGAAAGATAATTCTCTATTCTGAACAGTGATCCTTCAGTTGCTGGGATAGAGCCTCATTGCATTGCCAAGGTCTAGTCAGACAGGCTTTCTCATGGATGCTTTATCTTTCACTCACCTGATCTAAAGTTGTTTGAGACACAGAATATTCTTCAATATGCAAGTTTTCCTTATTGGAGACTATTAACCGAAAAATCTTGGCCAGAGAGGAGGAGCAGATCTGATACTGCAGCATATTGTAGTGTTTCTCTCTCTGTAAACTCCCTGGGAAGTTCATGCGTATGAATTGCTCAGCAGGAGTAGGATCTGGAGGCAGCCCAGACTTTGGAGCTTTGATTTTCAGAGTGACAATGTAGCCATCTCCAAACCTGGGAAACACATGTGGATGAAGGGAGAGTTTCATTCTACAGGAAGGAAATTAATTTTCTGCAGCTATGAAAACATTAATAGTATCTCAAAGATAATGCATAATATCTAGCTTTGTAGGAGGCCTGGTATTTGCCCTGCAGAAGTGGTGCGGAGCACAACAGAGTTGAAATGATATCTGCTCAAATTGTTTAGGATACCACAGAGCTGCATCCAGAAATGGATCTGTTTAAACAACAGTTCTTTAGACTGGATTACTGTTTTAAGAATGGTACATGTCACATACACTAAGTTTTCCCATTAAAAACACCATAAAAATATTCTACTTACTTGTATTTTAGTTGCTGAATTGTGCCCAGGCATTTGAAGGTACCTTTTACCATGATGGCTAAACGAGTACAGAGGGCTTCACATTCTTCCATACTGTCAAACCATAGAACAGATACTTGAGGTAAAAGGCAGCAGATGAACTTCAGCTGCTCTGCAATGCTGAATTCTGTTTACCTGTGTGAGGTTAGAACCACAGCTCTCCCATCTCTGAGCACACTGACAATAGAGTCCCACAGGAGGCGTCGGGACTGAGGGTCCATTCCAGTTGTTGGTTCATCCTGTCAGGGAGATGTTAAGACAGTCAGACTTAGATAAGCAGGTAAGAAAATCTATTCTGAATCAAGTCATTGTGTGTATAGGTCTTGGTATATTGCTGCTTCCCTGCTGAAATCTGCACCTTCAGAAAGCACATGTAGCTTGAGAAGTATATGAGTAAATGGGTACTAATGTACTTGTTGGCAGAAAGCAGGAAGGAAACAAGTACAAAAAACTGTAGGCAAGGATGTAATGCTGTCACTGTGTAAGCTGCAGCTACAGGGAAGAGAATGCAGTGACCATTACAACAAAGGCAGCATCTACTCTAGGTTCTTAGATATAAAAAATGTAAGCATTTGTGATACCCCATTATAAAACCATTTGGGACCCTAAATATAACTAAATGGAGAAAGGCTTATGCAGTAACATCAAATTGTGTCAAGTTTGGCTCCCATGTTTTGATGGGCATTAGAGATGTAGGTCAATATGTTGGAGAAACAAAGAGAAGAATCTCATATGTGTAATACTAGCTTTGAAGCTGAGATGGACACTTCAAATGAAATCCTTCTTTTCTAGGGCAACAACTCTTTTAAGAGGAGAGTGAGTTCTCCCCACGTAAACTTCTTGCTTACATGAATATATAGGACAGATTTCTCAACCTGGGAAGCCAGTAAAGTTACTCTGATTCACACCAGCTAAGGATCTGGTCCTGCATAAATCACTTAACCTAGTTAGTAACAAAAAAGGATTGAAAAAATCCTGGAGAAAAAAGCATTCATTGAACATTTTGTCTTCAGAAATCATGAGAAGATATTTTAGATGTTCTGTACAGGCAGAATACCTGTACTGGCACATTAAATAGCACAAGGAACCGTACTATTAAAGTGCTATTAAAATGTTTCTTTTCAGCCACAAAAAGGTGGCACAGTATAATCTAAATAAAGAACTTTTGCAGTAATTGCATTTGAAGTTTTCCTCAAGAGACACAATTATCTGATATGTTATGTGATGAGGGCTACATTTCAGCATTTGTACAGTTTAGTTGAAATTTGTATAACTTATTCCAAAGACATTAAAGGCAGCAAAACAACAGCTACTTTCCTCTGCTCCACTGGATAAAGCAGCAAGGTATATGTCGTAAGACTGTCTTTTACATGAGTGGTTCTAATCTGACAATAAAAGGCAGACTGAAATCAAACATGGATTTAAAATCAGATTTGTCTGGACTATAGATTTTATCTCAGACCACTCTTTATTGAAGATCTTTTTTGCATCATCACTTGGGGTCAATTTGAAACAGTTCTGCATCCAAACCTATGCCTGAAATTAAAGAGCTCAGTAAAGCTTTAAACACTGAAGTAGATTTAAGTTGAAGGCAGGAAGGAGCTTGCAAGAACTGTCATAAACATCCTTGTACCTTTTTAGCATGTAGTTTTATGAGATGTTATATTCAACTGTTGCAGAGCTATGTTACCATGACACTTACTAGCAAGATGAGTGGTGGGCAGCCTATCAGTGCAATGGCAGTGGAAAGCTTGCGCTTGTTGCCACCACTGTAGGTACCAGCCAGGAGGTCTGCATACATTGGAAGCCCCAGCTTCTGGATCCCCCATTCAGCAACCTATGAGAAAGACCATCTTTTTCACACAGCAGCTAATGCATAATGGACAGGATTGCTGATACATCCCTCTTTTGTCAGACATGGCAATCCCCTGGGTTTTAGCACATTTTTCTTAGAACTGGAGCAGGGCAGACCAAAGAATTTATGATGATGAGGGGAATTCTAACTACTTGAGAGAAAGCCATAAATCAGCCTCAGCTGTAGACTCCTATCTGTGCAAGTATTTACATTACTTTCTTCTGGAATCTTTTTTGTGTTTTCTTTCTTATGCATAAACAGCTTTAAAAACAAGAACAAAACAGCAATCAGTGCAGTTCTGAGTCATGGCAACTGCATCTTTAGACTTCCACAGTTGTCACCACTGTTTTGCAAGTACCATTAATGCTGAAGAACCAGCATTTGATAGTCTTGTAATTTACTGTCCAAATGACAGGAACCACTCCCAGGACATCAACACAAAGAATGGCAAGCCCACTTTGCAAATTCTGGCCCTTGGCATGTTATGAACCCAGTTAATGACCACAAACATTTACTGTAACTACATGTAAGTCAGAGGCAAGAACACTTTACCCTTTCAATTTCTTCTGCTGGAACCCCCCGCAGACGTGCATATAAGTAGAGATGTTCTCGTCCTGTGAGAAGGTCATCGATGGCATCAAACTGAGGGCAGTATCCCATGTTTTGATGGACGTTAGAAATGTGGGTCAATATACTGGAGAAACAAAGGAAAGAATCTTATTTCTGTACTACTACCTTTCAGATAGAGATGGACAGTTTGAATAAAATCTCTTTCTTTTCTGAGGCAACGGCTTTTGTAAGAGAAGAATTTATTCCTCCTGATACAACATCCCACTAAGATACCCGTCTGTACAGAATAGCAAGGAATGTATTCTCATCTAAGTCAGCTCAGTCCTGGTTAAGAGGGTAAGCCCATCTCCCCTCACACATTTTCCTGTTTCAGTATAAGCTAACTGAATAAGAAGCTATTTGAGCAATCATTCAGATCTTATTCCTAGAATTAAAAAAATCAGTCAATTTAATCTGAGGGTTGTCACTGGGAACAGACAGATTAACCTTCACTAGTAACAGAAGAGGTACAGAGTCACAAGATGATTGAGGTTGGAAGGGGCCTCTGGATGTCACCTTGTTCACCCATCCTGCTCAGGCAGGGTCTCCTAGAGCAGGTTGGCCAGCACCACGTCCTGACAACAAAAGAGCTATTGTTCAATTTACATCAATGGACAAAGAATCAAAACACAAATATATCTAACAAACCAAGACATCACCTGCAACTAAACTAATATAAGTCAATACCAAACCATCATGTATTGACTCCTGACATTATGCCACCACTGTGTAAACGAAGTTGCTAAAACCAGCCAGAATGAAGTCCCAAGGCTTAGATGGAAGTATTGTGCTGGACTGGTTATCTTATGTTTGTGAGCTCCTGCCATTAGATCCAATTGCCTTGTCTCATTCCTATAACCAACCACAGATCTTACAACAGAGTGTTGAAAGTATAAAGTGCCAGTGTGTGCTAGCTGTGGTCTCTCCCAGTGCCATAAACCTGGAAAAGATCTGCTAGGTCATTAAGACAATGATCTGGGCAGTTCTGCTGCGGTAAATGGACTGTCACGGTTAGTTTTATTGAAGTACTTACCTATTGCCAGCCACTACTGCATCTCCATATGTCACATCAGTATCTCCAGTCAGCATTTTGAATGTTGTTGTTTTGCCAGCACCATTCACTCCCAAAAGACCAAAGCACTAAATTACAAAAATTTATCACACTCTTTAGTATTTCCATTTTAAATCAGCAGGGGCATTAAATCTGATCTGATGATGGAATGTAATCAGTGTTATTGAACAACCTACCTCTCCAGGACGGATGCCAACACAGAGTCTGTCCACTGCAGGCTTCTGCCTTCCTGCATAATTCTAAATTGACAAGAAAAAAAGAAAGAAAAATCCTATTTAAAGGCATCTACAGCAAAGAAAATATTCTGAAATGTTTAGTTCAATGCTATGGGGATGAGGCAACTTTAGAACCAAATGTATAAAATTAAAAGAAAGAGTAAGCATTCTACAAAGGTATTTATTTACATTAAGTGTGATATGACCCGGAAAAATTCCTCATTTTCTGCAAGCAGCTTTTTACTTCTTGTCTTTAGCACCAGAAGACAGATCTGATGTTTTGCTAGGACAAAGTATGTGTCAAACCAAAGTGGAACAATACAGCAAGGTAGTCTGAAGAATGATACTCCAGTTCTCTGTTCATGAGAACCCAACAATGTGTGTAATCTTTGTATTTCTGTAGTCCAAGCTTGCATACTTTCTCATAGCATAAATCAGATGCCTTCAATGTCTGAGAAGAAGATAAATTAACAACTGCTATAACCCCCAACGTGAAAGCAACCAAATAGCTAACTTGAGATTGAAACTCACCTATGGAAAAAACAGCACTGCAGAAGAAAAGACTAATAGTAGGAGTGGACCAATGCAATAGGTACCAGTCATGTCAGACAGTGTGAGGTAAGAAAACCCCAAACCAAACCAAACCTTGTTTTCTATGGCACAAGGATCATTTTGAAAGCAATACCATCTGAATCCACAGCTGAAATATATTCTGAGAGAATCAACTGACACCAGGCTAATTTGTTTCATTCTTCTCAAAGTATTACCTTGGTCAGTTCTTGTAATTGTAAGATATCTGTTTTGTTCCCTCCATTCATAATTCTTTTTCTTTCTTCTGCAACATCCTCGTCTTCATCAGTAATAGGTGACATGACAGTCTCGGCAAACCTGGAATAAACCCAAGAGATCAACTGCAGAAACAATGAGTTCCCCTGCACATAGTGAGAATAACAGTGGGAAACAATAGCTGATTAACTGCTAAAAATGTGACTGGTGGAAGCAGTGGGGTTGAAACTTCACAATGTGACATTGGCCAAAGCATTCCTGCTGTTGGGAGAATCCCTGACCTTTGAAAGTTAATCTCTAGATACTAAAAGGGAGGAAATGGCTTGCTCAAAAGAGCATGCCTTGTCAGTCACTGACATGACATAACCTGACTCTTAGCCACAGCTTTCGCTCTTTGACTGCTCTTCAGTAGCTAGTGATAGTCCTCTTGCAGGTCTTTTGATGGACCTCCCTGTAAACAAGTATTTTTATAACTGCATTGCAAGACAGTCTAAATGTACAATTCATAGTCTTGCTGGCAATGTTGCACAGCATGGATGACCCACTCACACCTTTCAGGTAGCTGCTTTCATTGAGATAGAGGCACATTTGTGAAGCAGAGAGGGGAAACTTGCATAGTGTCCAGACAGCAAGTGTCCTGTCCCATTGACTAGAATTCCTGCCCTGGGGTGTCAAGCTAGTACCTCATGCCTGTACTTATGACCTGACAAACTTTCCAAGTCAGTCTGCAATCTCAGTATTACAGTGTCTTAATTTAAAAAGAAATTACATTAGAATTTTAATTCAAGAAAACTTATTTCTTTAATAATGTGTTCCTAAAACCTACTAAGATAATGTAAATTTTTAACTGCTTTCTTGGACCAGGATATGAACAAATTAGGATGAATTCAAGCAAGTAAAAAAGAAAAAGCTGATCAATTCAGAGAAAAATTAAAAAGGGACATAAAGAATAACAAAGATACACTGCTAATAAAGGAACATTCATACAGGATTTCAGACATACCAGCTTGTGGAAAACAAACGGTGCTGCATAAGGAGGTTCAGAAGGAAGAATGCAACCCCTTGAACAGCCATGGCAACCAGGTTCTTTCCAACAAAGTCCCACTGAAAAGGATTGGAAACATGCTCCTCACCTTTGGAGAAAGAGCACCAGAAAGCAAGGTGAAATACTGCTGAAGAAACCCCACTGCTCCTCAGAACAAAAGGAATAATCATAACGGTTTGGGATGAAAATCTGTGCTTTATGCATTTTCCAGTGTCTTACAAAGATTCTTAAGAAGATACACTTCCAGTTCAGCTGCTGCATGGGAGTAAAGATTAACATAAGCTCTCTGAATATGCACTGATTTGGGGATCGTAACAAGAAATTTGCATGAATTGTGTGAAAGACAGATGTTTTCTGAATAAAACCAGCTGAGTTCTGCTATACGACTACTCTTCTAATAAGAAGTAGTCTGATGTCAAAGACAGCCATATCCCAAGAGGGTGTATTTAAAGAGCAGAAGCCACTTTTAGAACAAGAAGGCCACTGAAGTATTCAAATGAAATAACAAATCCTCCTGTAATACCTAAAGGCTGCAGAACAAATGATACAAAGACAGACAAGTGGCTGGGCTGTATAGTTCTGGCAGCTGTATCAGAAGCTGTGATTCCTTCGAAGAGGTTGAACTTCCATAGTCAGCATCCACCTGATTATGTGAAATGGAAGTATTTCAGAAACAGCCACTAGTTCTCCAAGATAACACTTCCAACCATCCTATCCATAGTCAGGACACTTGACACAGATAAAACTTGTTGCTTATTGGCTTTACTTACCAAACCTGGCATATACTTCAGTTACAGCTTGGTTCACAGCCAAGTCAATGAGTCCACGGCCCAGGCAGAAATGTGGGAGGACCATCAGCACATTTCTCAATGTTTTATTAAACTTCAGTAAAGACTATAAGAAAGAGAAACAACACAATAAGCAGTTGAAACTAGAAAACATAGCAACATGAGTGAAAAGTTCTTTGTCATGTCAGAGAAATTGGACGTTCTGTCATCTTACAAGAGAGAAAACAGAGCATTTATCAACTTATACCTAAACTTAGGCTTTGGTGCAATGTGGAGATACCCAAAATGCTGCGCTAGTAGCAGCCTAGCTGCACCAACACCACATCTCCCTCTGGAGACACAAGGTCTGCAACAGAGACTTACTCTCAAAGATAACAATACCAAAATATTTTGGTTAAGTTCATGGTTTCCCCTTTCTGGCACATAACAATGCTTGATCAGCACATGGTGTTTGAAAGCACACTATCACACATAATGGACTGCTGTCAGATGTAGAAAGGGTGTCAGTCACAGTGGAGAGAGTATCCGCAACTGTAGAGGTGTAGTTGTGCAGACAAAATCTCTTAGCCTAATAACTAATTTTGGCACTCACTGTATTCTATCTATTCTTGTGTTTTCTGTCACCTTCCTGGTGGTGTTAAACCATTTTTGGGCAATTCTCAAAACGTTACTATAAGCAGAACATCTCCTCTAACATAGTAACTTGCAGGAGTGTCTTTCCTTCCTTAGTGGTGACTCGACGATTTTCTACCATCTACACCTTCCTGTACAACACAAGCTGTGGAGGCAAGCACAAAGTGCCATGCCCCTTCCTCCCCAGCTATGAAAGTGTACAGAAGTTTTGCTCAAAGGGATGAAAAACACTCAGTGTCACTTGTGTGTGTAGCCCAAGATACCAACTGCCCTGAGTTGCTTCTCTGGGTTATTCTGCTCATCTGTCCTGCAGCTACTCAGCAAGTTGCCGACTCATTTACTGCCAGAAGAAACGGGAAGGTAAAGAAAGGCAGTTACTGTTAGAGCTGGTTATGTCTGGACACCCTTTGCACAGCTCTGTAAAACCAGGTATTAACAAAAACATTACTTACCGGGTTATTTTCAAATAACTCCAGGATGAATGTAATAGCACTGCTGTTTATCCCCACAAAGAGATTAATACAAGATAACGCAACATAAGCAGTGCTAGGGACACTGAAGAATGAAGAAGCAGGGTACATCATGGGAATTACTGCCCATCTGCATGCAAAAGATAGAAAAACTATGACAACAGCTTCTCAGTATCCTCATGTCAGTTGACTTAATGAGAACACAAAGTTGAGCCTTGTTCTCATCCCAAGTGTAATGAAATGGTGTAACCCAACAGAGATGCCATCGCAGCCTTTTTTCCCAGGTTACTAAACAAAAAGCTTTTTCTGATTGGTCTTTTTTGCTGTCAAAATGCAGGGGAATAGAAACTGCTAGAACTGAGAAAACCTAAAGCTTATTATTCACCCCAGGTATCCTTGCACATGTGACTGGATTGTACCCGAGGAGAGAGAAATAAACAAATCTTAGCACAAGCAAATATGTATAGTACTAGCTCAGTATTCCTCAGCCTTTGGAACTGCCCAGATCAGGAACTCTGTAAATTCTGATATTCTTTAACTCCTACACAATTTTTTTCCCCTACTCCTGATGTGGAGCTTCATGTGCTGTGATTTCTGGGACATAGCAAATGCACGTTCAGCAACACAAAAGGAGTGTTCCTCCAGAATAAATTTACAATGCTTAGCAACAATTAGTCCAACCAGGAAGAATTCAGTAACAACCTGAGTTGTTCATTAGGACAATACAACGTGCTCAGAAGGAATCAGCCCAAGTTTCACCTTGTGACTACAGCTGGATCCAAGGGCTAATAAATGATTTTATGAATTCACCTTCCTTTCTGTTTTTCTGAAGACCATATTATGATATTATCATTGAAGTGACTGCCTTGTGATTGTTAAAAAATGCAAATGCATTTTAAACGTCCATCCACACAGCCATGAATATACAGCCATGACTGTATTTGAGACAATATACAGAGGCACAAACAACTTACTAAAGATACCACTATTACTGCACTTCAAGAAGAAAGAGTGAAAAAGAACATTCTGATCACGTTGTTTAACACTGTGTACTTTCACAGATCAAACGATGATCGTGCTTTGCATTTTTTCTCAGCATTTTCATTCAAAGGACACAAAAAGTTCAGAAAATTAACGGTAGTCTGTCCTGAAAAGAACTGTTCCCACTTAGGCTTAATTTGTAATATAGAATCATAGAATCATAAAAGAGTTAGGGCTGGATAGGACCTTAAGATCATCTGGTTCCAACCCCCATATACATAGGAGGATGAGGAAAGCTTCATCTTTCTCTTTAATCCTAGAAATAAGCCTGGTTGATCACTTTGCCTAGACCACACTAGCTGCAAGGCTATCAGGAACAGGATTTTATAGATAAAAAGATACAATCACTAATTAAATGAGAGAAAGTAAATTTCAGTCAGCCTTATAAAATGTTATTTGGTAAGAAAAATGCTCATTTCAAATCAAAGGAAGTTTTGATTACTCACTGCTCCTTGCCCTTGGGTCACATGCTGAAAGATATCTTAGTATGGGCTGTCAATGAGGTGAATGAACAATCACTGAAGTCCTACACAATGTACACAGAAAGCAGCAAACCAAACAAATGTATTTTCCTGTAAGGATCACATTTAATGCTTAAAAACATAAGGCAGTGACAAAAAAGTCTCCTTTAGAGCATCTGGCCAGAGTGTGTAAATATTGCAGGAGGGACAGAATCCAGTTCTAACCTGTACTGTACCCACTCAGTATCATTTCCATGTGGAATACACACCCCATATGCAGGAATAACATTGAACACTCACCCATACAGAAGCAGCAGGGCAACAAGCACAGGGAGGTTAGTTGGTGAAGTGTATGCTTTCTTGTTGAAGCCAGCAAATATAACCACAACCAATCCAGCACTCAGTGCATAAATCACCTGCCACATCACAGGGTGAAGATCAGTGTTCAAAACCTGAGAAGGTCCGCAATCATATCCAGATCCTACACGTTATTCCAAAATGATTTTGTACTGAAGAATATCAGAATTTATGAGCTAGATTAGTCACACTCAAGCTTTTGGATCAATGGGTCCTTGGCAGCACTCAACATATTTCTGAGACATCTTTTATCCGCCTGTTCATCAAAAACACAACATATATTCTTTCTTAGTTTGTAGTGTGGGAGCCAATTATTTCACGGCCCTGTTGGCAAGCTGCCCACAGAAAGAGGCTGTGAGTATGCAAGGGAAGCACAGTTTCTGCTGATGCGAAGGCTGTGTAGGAGGGGAATAGCTGGTTACTTGAGCCACATTCCTGGGAATAGGCTCAAGTGAGTGTGGCCAGTGCTCTTTTAAATTTCTCTGGGTGCTACTCCACTGCAATGCACAGAGCTCCTCCTGCAGAATGGCGCGTTCACCAAACTGCTAACACCAATAAATACCTTTGCATCAGCTGCCAAGGGCCACAGCCAAGCAGAATTCCTGCCAAGCTGCTGGGAGGCTGCTGTGCCCAGCAGGGGACAGGAACTCAGAGACCTGCTTCTTTTCCCTCATTTACTAACTGAATGCTTTGCTTTACCTCCTCCTGAAGCCAACAGAGCTGGGGCTTTTCTTTTTTTATTTCTTTTTCATTTTTTCAGTTCCATGTTCATCCTTTTCCTATTGCATAGCCCCTGGCCACTGTCTTTGTTCAGAAGGCACGGCTAAAGTGCAAGGCCCTTGCTGTATCTCATCCAGCAAAGCATTTGCTTCTTTGTGACAAAGTGGCCTGAAGAGTAATGGGAGGGTAACTGAGCCCTTTGTAAGCGAAAGTGGGTCTGTGGTCTAAATCCTTTTGGAACAACACCGTATTCACAACACACTAATACATCTATGTCATTTTAGACATCCTAGCATATCTTGTCTGGGCTTCAGCTACTGTTCCAGCAGTTTGTGAATCTCCCTCACCTAGACTTCTTAAACATCTTGAAACATATTATGGCCCTTCTAGATGGCAGGAATGAGG
Organism: Agapornis roseicollis; assembly: GCA_002631895.1. NCBI lineage: Eukaryota > Metazoa > Chordata > Aves > Psittaciformes > Psittacidae > Agapornis > Agapornis roseicollis. The sequence goes on along the minus strand of NDXB01004157.1, from coordinate 172,090 downwards.
CAACTGGGCTTTTCACTGCTCTGGTAAATTGTACTTTATTGTACATTGAGTTTTAAAGATTGGAAACCCTAAGATTACAACAGTTGAAGCTCCATTTGTTGAATAATGAGTTGTGCGCCTGACTTAATTTCTACATCTGTAAAAATAAATCCTTATCCTGCTTTGCAATGCTCAGAATCATCTTCACTCAATTCAGCAGTTAGTTCCCAGTTCATGCAAACCCAGGAATAATCGCAGACTATGAAACCAGATCAGCAGTTACTCACTAGATCCCACATGAAGTTGGTTAGCCAGTAGATTGCAGGGCTCACACCACTGACAAACTGTAGATGCTTGGCTTGTGTTACACGTTCTTGAATCAGAAATAAAACAAAACTGGCTGGTACAAAGGACATGGCAAAAATCACACAGATGGCAACAACAGCATCCACTGAAGTGGTCAGCCTAAAATAGCACAAGAAGGGACTGTGAGCAAGGGAATGGATACAACACAACCCTACATTAGCAACTGGGGAATCTGGAAGGAATGTGAAGATCTAGAAGTAACAAGGCTACTATCATGTATAACCAATGGTCATAGCTCCTACACAGGATGGGAATGAACTTTTATAGGACTATAACGAGCCAGATAAGAACAGATTGTATAGGTAAATCCTGATTAGAATAAAACTCCAGGGAAAGGCCTCCAGGTTCTGTCAATTAAACTATTTCCCCACAGAGTATTGAGTACATTAGAGGCAGCAAACTGCCAGGAGAGGGAGGGGTAAGAACTAGCAGCAGAGCACAGACAGACTTACACAGTGACTTCAGAGAGTTGCTCCTTAGTGAGGTTCAGAGGATGGTTTACAGCAGTGATCCCAAATTCTTCAGGGACTAGGCCAGTCCTCAGGTTAGCTCTAAGGATTGCATTATTGGCTACATTAAGGAAGCTGACCATGGCATGCCAGCCTTTATTGTTAAACCACACCTAAAAAGAGTCAGAAAGCAGAGGTTCATTTAAGAAGCCTTCATTAATAACCCTGAGCTGCAGCAAAAAAACTTGGCTGCCTTTTATCTGCTTTGGTGGGCACTGTAACAGGGAGGAATCTGGGACCAGGAATGCATAGCTCCCAGGCAGAGTCCAGCAGGAGGAGCTCACATGCTATGCTTTTAAGAGTTGGGCAACCACTGCCAAGGGATTTTAGAGAGCTACATTTTAAAAGGTAGCTGAACGTGTCCTACTCAGCAGGATTTGGGAAAGGCAGAAGTACTAAGAACATGGTTATACTATCTCAGATTACAAGTAACTGTGCATTAACAACGTATCCCATCTTCATAATAGTATTTCATCTGTGGTTGCATCTGAGAATGCGACTGGTGATATTCTCACTATTTGAAGTCTGTGTCAGGAAAAAATGGGAGCTAGCAGACTACCTGCAGTAAAATACCTTAATATTATCTTCAGTTTCCATGTATTTAAGGAAATTAGTCATTTCCTTAGCAGCAGCCAGTGAAGTTTGTCCCTAAAATGAAAAAGAAATGGTTCAAGCTCAGCTGTCTGTCTTAAATCTGGTGCTGATCTTCAGCTTCATAACAACAGGGGACATAACAAGGGACAATAAAACCAAAGGAAATCTTACTTACTCCTGTGATATTCATCATTCGGCCGAGATCACTTAAAAAATTGACAACTTGATCTCCAGAAACATGAAGGACTGGGAGCTTTCCTCCTATAGAAATTCCTCCATATCTAACAAAGAGAACAGTACCATCAGTCACTTGTACCATATACCCCAAACTCTGTACTTTGATGGAAATACTAAAAACTCACTTAATGTAAGTTTGGTTTATATACATCCTATAACTCATGTATAGTAACCTTCACTCTTTTTCTAACAACTTGTATTAGGTCTTTTTAGGGCTTACAAATAACAGACATTCGATCAGTTCCTAAGGGGTTCATGCCAACATCCTGATTTAGATAGAAGATTTGGAGCAAACAGTTATGTATACAGTGCAAAATCTTTAAATCAAGATAATTGACATGTAAGTGTTCAGCCAGCAAGGAGGACTAAGGACAGCATGGACCTCACTTGAAATTGCAGTTGCCCTGAGAGGAGCAGGTAATGACCTATGCTTGTGCCAGCCAACACTCCATAATAATACTACTGCATGAGATGAAGCATCATCTAACCCCGTATATAGTAATGTTTGCACATGAACAAGCAGATAATCTGTGCCAGAAGCCAGTCACCCAGTTGCTACCTTTGAAGTGGACTCCTGCTGCTGAAAAACTATGTATGTTCTTCAGGCTAACCAGTCATCTTTCTAAGCTTAGTATCTATAGTGTAGACATCACACTGGGGTTGGCTGATGTCTCTGTGTAAGTGTGGAATCTGTTTTCTAACTACTGCATGTGTTCAGAGCAGGGATGAGGAGTTGTGGTTGTTACTCCTGTACCTGATAGTCTGGTGTCCAGGTTTCATCTTACCCTGGTCTTTTTCTTTCTTTTAAGGGTTCACATTTTCCTGCTGCTCTGTTGCAGTGTATGCAGTATTGTATTCTAACTTTCCATCACTCAGATCCCATTAATCTGACTGCTGAGTTAATAAAACTGTGATTGTTCCATTGTGTGCCTCTGGTCTTTATCTTTGCAGGTGTAGTCCAAACAAATGTAACCTAAATGTAAAGGGTCTTTATAAAACCCCTGCACACCCCCAACCTATTTCCCACTGAAGCCACGTTTGTCCTATACTATCTGCCACAATTCCCCTTGTCCATTCAGAGAAACATTGTGAGGCTCCAGGTTAAACAGAAATTCATTGTTCCTGTATTTACCCCCATAATCTGTGAATTGGTTTCTTACCTTTGCTCATTGACCCAGTATTTGCTCTTCAAGCTGAAACAGACAAACAGAATCCCATCTCTTAATGCACAGAACCAGTTAATGGTATTGTCAGGCTTAAATGGAAATGGCTTCCCTAGACAGCCTTTCTTTCCCCCTCCCTCCCCCCCCTTTTTTATTTCTTTTATTTGCTTTCTTTTTAAGTGAATGCTGATCACTTTGAGTTGTGGGGTTGTCTGGACTTTTGGTACTCCTTCCAGCGGTTTGGTTTGTTTTCTGGCATGATTCATCTCCAGCTTATTCAGAGATAAGAAAGATTTTGGAAGTGACTGATACTGGTTCTATGCTACATCCATAATGAATTGATTTAAAAAGATATACCTAAGGGAATTATGACATATGCTAAGAGGAATCAGTCGAAGGCAGCCAGGACACAGCTAGTATAACAGGAATTTCAAGACCTTTGCTGGGAATTGAAAAGGTAGCAAGGCCTGAATCAGAAATAATAGGCCATGGACACTGCACAGCCATTTACCATGCATGACACTCAGGCAAGTGAGCAGCTATCAGGATAGATGGATCTAACATCATCTTTTGGCTCTCAAGCACTTTCAGGGAGAGTGATAATTCAACACAAGCAGATGGTCATGCTGGTGTAGCTACAGTTCTTCGGGGGCACAAACCAGTATCTCTGCAAGGCAACATCCCATGCTGTGCAGAGGCACCAGTTTTCTCACCACTGACACAGTTACCATTAACACAGTGTTCCATCAACATCAGAAATTAGGTCTGCCTATAAAAGAGTACCTGGTTATAAGAATAGGCATAATTAAAACAATTTAACTCCCCTAAAATGAGCATCTCTATTCTTACATTAGGAATATGGATATGACACTCAAGTCTACACAACGCTGTGGTGAATCAGGTGCCTACGTTACTATTAAATGAGGATTTCATGGCCAGGTACAAAATACCACATGTGAAAAACAAAGGAAGATTCACCCCTACCTCCCTTTTATCAAAGTGGGATATGTTTTCACCAGGAAATCAGAAATATTCCTGTGGGTGAGATCTTGAAGAATTTCTGTGCTGTGCTGCACTCTCTGAAAAGAAAAGAAAACCTCATCAATTACAGGAAACTTCACCGTCTCTAAAGCTATTAAGCGTTTGTCAGGAAAAGAGCAAAAGCAGCTTTGGCTCAGAGGAACTGCTCAGGTTCATAGTATCAGTAGAATGGAGTGGGTCATTCACTTTCTAGCCCAAACATCTTTATTTTCCTAAGAGTCCAGAAGAAATCAAGAAGTCACAGAAGTTCATGAGGGCTGCCACAAACCAGCTGCCTTTACTCTGAAACCTGGCCCAAGTTATTTGCAACAAAGACCAAGGTTGCTCAAGGCTTTTTCTTCACTGTGAAAGAAGGATGCTTTTCAAACAAGCTGAGGTCCCAGTGAAGATAAGCTGGTTTTCTATGATTTAACAATTTGAAATAAACATGAAAACTTCACCTTCACTGCCACGTTAGAAACTTTGAATGAAGACTACTCTCTTTTTTTTTGGTATTGAAAATGATGCTAAATGAAAATGATGCCTTTGTGAGGCTTTTGCAAATACAGGGTCACTGTGAAATGCAAGACCTTAAACTCATTGAGTTTATCCCAAGGTGGAATACACTGTAAAAGGTTCTTGGGCAGTTTCAAAAGGCAAAGTCTGCAACCTGAAATGACCTAATAATGACCTGGAAAGTCTAATGAACTTTCCGGAAGTTCCTCTGTTTGTCCACACAGAGGCAGTACTGGAGGATACACAATATACATTACAGCTCCTTAGTTTATTCTGCAAAATACATAGGAAGACTGGTAGCATCCCCACAGTTCCTTCATTGAATGAACTGTTTATGTTCAGACATCTTTCACAATTACTTATCAACTGTTGCTTCCCTGGAGACTCAAATGTGAACTGTTTCTTCCTGACAAGCTATACAAAATTGTCAGGATAATATTATAAGCAATACATTTCCCTCAGATGAGTAGAATCCTCATAAACAAGCAAAAAATTAGTGTTGTATCCTACTTGAATCTGAAGCCTTAGATTAAATTTCCACTACCATGCACTTAGCAAAATTCAGCTTTGGCTGTTGGTTGGACATGGATTATTGGAAATCAGAAATAACTTGTGATGCTGTGAATAATGTCAGAATAGAACCTCTTCATTAACTTATTTTTTTGCTTCATAGACAGGAATTCTACAGATATTTAAACCAAGTTGCTTTGTTGTTTTATGAATAGTGGCAGGGAAACCAAAGCAAGCCAGATCAGTATTTCTTAAGAGATGTGGTTTCAGGAACTTGTGACATCAATATTAAAACTAGAATTATTTAATGATTTGGCTAACGTGTGCAGCCTGGCAAAGATGAGTATTAAAGCTGAGACATTAAATGAGTGAGCTATTCCTCTGGCAGTGCCTGCAGTTCTGCTTTCTTTAACTTGTTAGAAAAACACCTAGAGAATGTAAACACTAACAGGCTGTCATCTTCCTTTGCTCTTCATAAAAAGCAAACACATTTTATAAAGGGCACTACTGAGATTATTCATTGATCGGAACAGGTAGGAATGTACCTCTCATCTCTTCTCCATACAGCACCAGAAGTTATTAAATCACTCCTCTTCATGCACATGCATACAAGCATTTGTTTTGCCAGCTTAGAGTTAACTTTCTAGAACTAGAACCAAGGCATGCAGGAAAATTGTTACTTGGGGTTGACTCAGTATTACTTTTTCCATGTTTAATGTGATGGCCCCATTCCATTTTTTCAAAACCATGACAGTTTTCTTTCCTTCCTCTCCTCTTTCTCCCTCCTTCACATAAATGCAGTCTTCTAAAGAGAATTTTCTTTGAGACAAAAAGGAGGGGGTTTTTTTAATTATTTGATAAATTGGTTTTTTGTGTGTGTGATTTTCTTCTATATGAAAAGGCTGCAATTGGGATGAAAACAGTGACCAATTCCATTGAAACATGCAAGCTTTTCCAATATCTCTGAAACTGAATTCCAAATACCTGCTCCATTAAGAAAACATACTCCATCCCTTCCATGTCTAGTAGCATGACAAGGTACTTCCATACTTATCCCTTTGCCAGCACTTGCCATGAAAGTTTTCTACAGAGATTTATGGCACAAGGACCCAACCTGTGGTGGGGGGAGGCCTCCTGCTCCTGCAGGACATTCTGGCATCATAGTGAGTTTCTTGTGAGTGCTGCACTTGCAGGAAGGAGACGGATTCTCAGGGCTCCACTTATGGCTCAGCAGGAGACTGCTCAGATTGGGATGAACCGCGGGTGTGTTCCAAGCAGTTGGCATATTGCTGCATGGGTAGTTCCTGTGTGGAGGAACATTCTTTAAGCTGTGCAGGGAAACTGTTCATGAGAGGTCACAGAATTGCTGAAGCAATTGCTTCCAAACACCCCAATGGGAACAGGAGGAACCTGAGGGGACTCACGTGTGGAAAGTGCCGGGGAAGCTGTAAAGATTTGGGTCTGACCTACTGATTTGAATTTTAAGGTTGTTTAATTCTCAACAGAAGGCTACATGAACTGGTTTCCAGCTAGCCATATTGAGCACTGGAAATAATTCTTAATCCAGTGGCACTGTCATTCTGCTGTTTGTTACTTTTGAACTGATACTAGATATTACTGCCAACAGTGTATCTGAAGCATTGGCTGGACTGCAAAGCCAAGCCAATTCATTCTTGTTTCACTACTCAAGACCCTGTAGTAATAGCCTGTTATAACCTTGCTCCAGAGATGTTAGCCAGCAACTTACAGAAGAGGCTGATTCTTCATGCAGCGATTTCCAAATCCTGGTTTATTCAAGAAAGCATCAGTGAGGGAGACCGTCTGCTCACTGCCAGGGCGCTCATTGCTAAGGGAAGAACACAGAACTTTCTCTATAGAAACGTTTTGCAGACTTGCGCTGGAATACACATAGCAACTGGTAAAAGACACCCATACAGCAGAACTAACTGCTCCCTTCCAAGTGCTGCCGATTCAGTTGTCTTATTTATTTATGCAAAACCCCAGAGCCTTCCAAGATGATTAACAGGCTAAAGCAATGGTCCTTTGCTCCTAATATTAAAGCATGACTTCTGACATAGACTGATAGCAACAGTCTCCAAAAAGGCTTGAATTTCTACCCTCTCAGCCCTGTCACAGTCAGTAATCAGAAGATGAGAAACATTCTGCATTTTAATTTGCTGAGGCCAAAGAGACAATGCTGCTAATAGTAAAGTGACTTCAAGAAACAATACCAGGCTACAAAATATCGCTAGTACCAAGTGTTACAGAAGTATGAACATCAAATGCTGTTCCACACACTACAATGTATAACTTTAATTACACTTTCATTTGAATTTTCAAGTAGGAAACTCAAGCAAAATGCTTCAAAATTATTGCCTTCAGTTTTGTGCTTTCTGCTAGTTGGGATCTAGTCTAGGACTATCCAGCCAAAGAATACTGTGTGGGGAGAAACTGCTCAGCAGCAGCACTAATAAAACCCAAGAGTCTCTGCTTTCATCTTGTTTCCATAACTTTGCCCAAATGCTGTCCTGACTATAAATCTATCACAGGTCAGCAGATAGGCTTGAATCTCACTGTTCCCTAAGATTATGAATACAGGAATAGTTCACTGGCATATCAGAGAGTTAGATTTCTTACTGTCCTGGATCTACTGCTAGGCAGGATATGCAACTTTGTAAGTGCTGAGGTAATGAATTCAGGTAGGAAGAGGAGAGTACCGAAGATAGCAAGATATTTGAAGCACTCTTAGTTTGACAAACTCACAGCTGCTTTCTCCACCTGCACCAATTTTATCCTATTTTAAATCCTTTTTTATACCCCATGAGTGAGAAAAGCCCACTAAGAGAGGGCCCCATAATCCTAAAAGCTAGGGAAGAAAGGATGTATACATGGCAGTACTTTGGCGCTATGATTCCTCTTACCTGAAGAAAGTAAACTGCTGTCCATAGATCCAAGGGTGTAAGGTTAAGGCAGGATATTCTCCAAATGGAGGAATAATGACTGTAAGTATTAAAGACAGCAACACAAAACTAGCAGGGAGAATAATCTGCAGGGAACATGAAAACATCACACTAGGTTATTAGACATATGTTGCAGAGCAACACTATACAGACCTCATAATATATGTAAACAAAGGAGGAACAGTGTGAGCACACAGATCAGATCTGGTTTATCTCCTGAACACCAAAACTTTAATCTCCAATACTTTCAGTTCAGATTCTGTTTGTCACAGAACTGTATTACATTAAAAAGAAAATGCCAGGTTAGTAGTGATTGAATCATGAACTTGGTGTGAGTGACAGACTCTAGGCAGAAAGAAACAGAGTAAGAGGCAGAACAGTTGGAATCATAATCAGAACAGTTAGGGACGTTGTTATCCATTTGCAATAAATACCTCTCTGTTGCTTTGCAGAGAGAAAATGCTGGGAAAGACAGCATTTAGAATGCTGTGAGAGAGTCAAGAACAGCAAAAGTCAGCCAGTACCTGGGCTAGGAAGTCCTTATGGCTGCGGGATGTGTGGTGGAACCGTTTGATGAGCAGTGCTTTGATCTGCTGAAGTACGAGCTGAAAACCTTTATACTGTTGGGACCCTTTGCCTTCATTTTGATCTCCTGCTGTGCCTAACGGCATTCGAGAAGCAGCATTAGTTTTCAGTGTGGTTTGTTCAGCTGGTTTGTTCTCAGGAGAAGTTTTGCCAAGAGTAGAACCATTTTCTTGAGTGTCTCCTAGGTTAAGATGAAAAGGGGCAGACACCACACTTCATCTTTCATATATGAAGGGAGCACAGACATTTTAGTGAGCTCCAGATTTTACAAACTGTATATATCACATCATCAGATTGCTTTAATTACAACTGTTGTACTGTGGCTGTATCTAGTAGCATCACACAGGTTAACACTCTTCTTACTCAGCAGGATGAACAAGTTAATCATGGATGTAGTTTCTGGACTAATGGTCAGCTTATGGACTAATGGTCAAGTACGTCTTATAAAACTACTAAAACCTTTGGCATCTGGGGCCTTGACACTCCATTTACTTACACGGTTCAGAATCTCATCCAATCTAAAGAAGTCTTTCTGCTGACTTCATCTTATTTCTCAGGTATCATGTCAGGCCCTAAAAAAGGATATTTGCTGACCAAATTTGTTTTGGCAAGAACACCACATAACAACCTAAGGTTCTGAAGTTCCTCTTTACTTGCAGTCCCAGGAAAAGTTTATCAAGTACTGGTTCATGGGTCTTTACCTTCCTTCTGCATTCCAGGGTCAGCTTCTGCTGTGACCTTTAGGAAAACCTGCCATAGACAAATACATCTCCTGGTTAGAAATGGAACAGGTACAATAACGTGACTTCTGGAGCTTATACATGATCATTTAGTGTAAAAGAAACAAAATCAGATAGCTTTTCAGTACTGCCGCTTATTACACAACCAGAGGTCTCTTATGAGGTATCTCAGAAAATAAAGACAGGAACAAGCTAAAATACAAAGACAGATTTCAGGCTAATGAGTCATGCTCCATGAGGCTAGCATGATGTGATGCTTGGATCCTTTCTCTACGCCTATTCCAAAGACTTCCTGAGTGTGCCACAGCGCATGTGAGTAGGTTTTGAAGGGGATATTATACATGTTTAAGAACAGAAACTGCCTCAGGAAACATTCTGGGAACTGCTGGTAAGATCAGCAGGTATCAGAGGTCTGTTACCTCTTCAAGTGGTGTGTCTGAAACTCCAAAACTGCTGAGTCCTAGGTCATCCAATGTTTCCTCCAGTTCTCTGAAGAGACTGGCATAAGATCGCTGTTTAAAGTGTTTACTGGGCAGAAGGTAAACTAGTTCCTGACCAATGCTTTCAATTAATTTTGCTTCTGGGACATGATGATGAATGACTTCTGCGAGCTCATTCAGATCTCCTGTGAAAATTAAGAACAGTGCTCAAAGAATGAATATTTACCCATGCTAAAAAGCTGTTGTTTGCACTATATAAACGGGGACTGCCCTATTGCATAACTCAGATATCTCAGTTAATTCTGTACTAGGCTGGGCTGTGTTGCTAATTATGCTCTGGAACTATGTAGCAGAAAACTATTTCAGGTCTGTTAAGAAAGCACAACAAAATCTTCAACAATATCTACTTAAGTTCTTCTCTCATGTAGAGAAGTCGAAACAACCTTTTTCTAAGTCTGTTCCCTTCACTCTAGATATGCTTCAGTTTTCATGAACAAATGACACATTTTGGTGTACAGTAGTTCAAAACTCAGCCTATACTTCTAAAGCACACAAACTTCCTGTTCATCATCTGTACCTGAGACCATATATATATATATATATATATCAAAAAAGGGGCAATAGTAAGCAAAGCTACAAAGAAGCCTTGTCAAATTCATGTTACAATGCAATACAGGTGTTAGAAACAAGCACCGAAGAAGTGGGCATCTGAAGCATTGATATGTAAAACGAGATCGTAGCATAACAGGAGACAGAACTATGTGCTGGAATGCCAAACCATCCCACTTCTTACCATCCAGTTCCTGCTCTGGAGCTCCTTCTTTGTCCCTGTGTGCACAGCTGGAGCAGGAGCAGGAGCACTGAGATCCACAGCTGCAAAGTGACTAGCATGGACAAGCAACAGATACAAAGATGGAAGTGCTTCAGATACACGCCAAACAGGCTGCAAGTAAAGGCTGTCAGCCTTTGAAGGCTGGAGTCAGTGAAAAATCGGACGTATTTGGAGCACCTTGAACATATTACACTGAAAGTCAGATGAGGACTGGATTCAGCAATGCAGAAAACAAATCCACTTGCACAAACCGTATCTGTAAGTTCTAAATTGCATGCAAAACAGCTGGGGAAATGTGATCAGCAGTGACCATGAGCATACAAATCATGTTGTTAGTACGACCAGAAACACTACTAACAAGAGAAACAACCCAGATCCCTATTTCAAGCTGTGTGAGGGCCTGGTTCAGCTATGGATAAATGTAGACTCTTCTGGTGTTTGAGCTAGTTACCAGACTACATCATGTTTACAACCAGTGTACTGCAAAAGTAAGCATTAGAAAGACCTGATCATAAAATCATGGAATGGTTTGGGTTGGAAGGACCCTTAAAGATCATCTACTTCCAACTCTCCTGCCATAGGCAGGCACACCTTCCACTAGACCATGCTGCTGAAACAACAAAGGCAACTTGACTGGTAAAAGTTTAGACATAACTGATAAGAGCGAACTACAGACCATGGAGGGTTTTCTATCCACCTATTATTTTCACCTGGCTGGTTGGCTGGCTGGCTGTATATTTATATATTTATAATAGATTTATATTTATTTTTGCATTGCTTTCTTCATTTGGAAGTCAGTTTTGTACACAACTTCCAGTAGCACTTAACTGCTTTCCACCCTGGTGCCGTGCACGACTGTGTGTAAGCATTTTTCACATTCCATGTGCAGGGAGGGAGCCACACACTTACTGAAGCCCTTCCAATTTTGGTGGTTTTCATCTTGCGAACAAGAGTGAGATAGAAGCCAGATCCAAAGCAGTTCTTTAGGAATACAGGAGAACCTGAGCAGAAGAGTTTCCCTTGGGATATGATTGCTACTCTGTCTCCAAGGATGTCTGCCTCATCCATGTGATGGGTTGAGAGGATGATGGTTCTGCCTACAAAGAATAAGGAGGAATGTTCAAGGAATGCACTCTCTCTTGAACTCAAAACTGTGCTTAGTTTTTTGGCAATGAATGCAGGGTCTTCTCTGCACCAGAGCCAAGTCCTAGGTTTGACACATCGTAGGTGTCTGTTCACAGAACCTTGCTTGCCTGTATTCATATCCCCATAAACTCATGAGCTTAACCAGCAGCCACATGTTGCATCTATGACAGGTTTAAAAACAAAAAATCCACACAGAAACGATTTCCAGTCTCAGAGCTGTTACCTGAGCGATACTTCAGCAGGAGATCCCAGATAGACCGCCTGGAATATGGATCAACTCCAGACGTGGGCTCATCCAAGACTACCACTTTAGCTTCACCCACAAATGCAATGGCAACAGACAGTTTCCTTTGCATTCCACCTACCAGAGAACAGACACATTCAGGAGTCTGAAATGAGCTACATGAGTGGCAGGGGTGTAATAACACTGCTTTTCACTGGGGGACTGACACAAGTGAAAGAAAACCCATCCTTGGGCAAATATCTGCAGTTAAGTCAATAGTCACATTTTTCCTCTGAAGTTCAGCACAGCTTGTTCAAAATTCTGTTATCTTTTTTAAATGTAACTTTTTAATCTACAAATTGCATTTTCTGCTTCTTGCCAGAAGCAAAAGCAGGAAGAGACAAGATTTTCATGTTTTTATGCAAATCAAGCCAACTTTTACAGTTACAATCAAAGATAAATTAGTATAAGCACACCTGGCTGTTTACTCAAATCAGCTTTTGAATCTCAAAGTGAGATGAGTTCAAACACACTACCTGCATGTGTACATTTAGAATGAAAGTAACTACTCCTACCAAATAATACAGCAGTATAGAGTACTGATCCAAACAGTGGAGCAGCATGATAGTATACTATTTCATTTGCCTTTAAATAATAGAACATTGATTTTTGGGTTTTTTCTTACATTGGCAGATTTTCCTTTTTTATATACTTACTAACACACCCCCCCCCCCCCCCCCCAGCTTTAAGTATGTTTTAATTTTTGCATATTTGAATTTGTTGTAGATTTAGGGACAGCTTTACTATTTGTACAGTCCCATTTACTCTTAAGAGAGTAAAGAGCTCTCCACTGCACAGTGATGTGTCAGAATATGCCTTCAAACACATAATTCAAACTTTAATTGCCCAAAGATAAAGAAAAGGCAGCAGAAAAAGCATCTCAGAACAGTCCTATGGGCACCTGACAAATTCTGAGCCTCTTCATTCCTTTTATGGGTGAGGCCCATGTCTTCTAGCATTGTTTCCAACTCTTGTTCAGCTTCATCCCTGGATCTTCCTTTCAGTTGAGAATAAAACAAGATGTGCTCTGCTACAGTAAGGCTGTGAAATCAGACAGAAAGGCACCAGGGTAATTTAAATAAATATGCATATTTTTGGTCCCAAGCAGCAATAAATTCACTCTAGATAAATTCCTTTATCTTGCTAAAGGAAGAGAGGCTGCTTTACCCTACATCTGGATCACAGATCATGCTTCCCTCAGATATCATAGGCTCTTTCTCTGCCTTTTCAAAGCAGAACCTGCTCCTAAAGGAGCAGGTAGAGCAGGCATAAGCCATCCATTTAAGCATATAAAATGGGAGCTAAGGTAAGAGCTGCATTAAGGAAAAGAGTCTGCTGTTGTGACGAACACGAACTAATGGCAGTGAAGCTGGAAATCATCTGAGAAGGTAGTAAATAGCTGGGTGAGAGTAGAAAATGGGCACTAAAATATCCTGCTACTGTGCTGTTGGCCTAGATTTTTATGCTTTAGGTGGCCTAATTCATACAAATCCCCAGAATGAACTCATGCTAGCAGAAAAGGCCAACACCAGAAGCACTATCATTTTCCTTGGAAACTTCTCTGTTCCCAGCTAAATGAGGAGATTTCTACTGGAGAAGGGCACTACCTACCCTATATGAGTGCTAAGAGCTGAAGAAGCACCTCTGAGATATATCTACTGCCAGCACAGTAAGAGAAACAACACAGGCATTCTGGCTTTGTCATGTATGCAAACTGGAACCCTTACTCTGAAAAAGCCAGTACGGAATGATACTTACTGGTTGAACAAGATGTTGTACTGAGGGCACATGCCTAATCTGTGCCGAATGGAGTCCATGTGAATCTGAATATCCAAGCCACCAATCAGCACAGTGCCAGAAGTGGGTGGGAAGAGGCCTGTCAGTATCGACCTGAGAAAACAGAATGAGAACATTCCCACTCTTCTCTTTCCCTGCCACATTAGGAAGACGCATTGCACGATTCCACTAGATGGAGCATGATGACTTCTTACTATGGGCCTTGATGGAACACCTCCGGTAAAAAAGCATACATATAAACACTCTTGCCCTGCTCCCCTGAGAATCCTGTGAATCTGCAGATTAGAATGCTTTTGCTTTGGGTCAAACATACTTATTGTGGAACAATTACAAAAAAATAAAAGGTAATTTAAAGTCCATCTGAAATAAAGCTGATTTTTAATACAAAACCCCTAAAGTGTTCTGCTGGGAAAAATCACAATGAAACATTTCAGTTCTTTCAATCTCTGTTGAACTTGTCACCGACTCATGAAATATATTGTTCACCAATTCATCCTATTTTGCCTAATAAAGCTCTGTATGAAGAGAGTTAAATACTCCTGAAGTCCAGGTTTCTGAGATGTTAGGGTTCTAGGACTAGAGGAACATCTTACTCTGGACATGGATCTTGCATATATATAATCTTTTTGTCAAAACAGGATTTGTATTTTATACTCCTTTGCACACAGATCAAAAAACATGACTGACAAATTCAGGCAGGGACATTAAGAACATGGGGAGTGTGGTGGCTTTCAAATCTTCAGTTCTTTCTGCCAGATCCTTCTCCCTCTCCACCTACTGGGAGTCTGGCCATGGGAAATGAATTATGAGGGAGAGAATTGCTTCCTTCTCTCCAGACTTTCACTTGTTTGTGTCATGCATTGCCTCTCTCCCTCGGCTTTAGCTAATCCAGGATATCTTCTCTTTGCTTGAGGGCAGCATTTCCCTGTCTGGAAAAAGCTTGATGCTGTGCATCAAGCTAGCTGCAGGGGTGGTAGAGAGACAAGAGTGAAAAGAGAAGGCTGCTCCTCAGAACACAGCAATGGAGCATTCCCTGAGTTGGCTTCTTCTAAAATACAGACTTACATGGTGGTTGTCTTTCCTGCTCCATTGTGACCAAGGAATGCTGTGATCTGGCCTTCATAAAAAGTAATATTCATCCCATCTACTGCTGGCTTGGGCCTGTTTGCAAAAATCTTCACCAGGTTCTGAATGCACACTCCAGGAATCAATCCTGTTGGCTCAGGTTCAAAGAAGGTATTTACTTGAAAAACAAGAAATCAAGAATGAAAAAACGAATGAAAGCACATTTTAATCCTAGTTCTGATGATGACACATCAAGAAGCACAGAAGCAACAGCACACACCCAGTAAAATATAGCATCATGTGCCAGATTCCCCAGTCACACCACTACCAAACTGAGGCAAGATTTCTAACCACAGTGCAATTCAGTCACACTCACCCATAGATCAATAACAGAAGTGGAGCCCAGAACTGTAATAATCTGTGGAGAGATAACTCACTGGGTCAGGTGAAGCTGAATGTGCTTTCTGTTTTGTGTAGCAGGAAGATTGTTTGGGAATGTTGTCTGAAGATACTTAGATAGGCTGAGAGATTAAAAAAGCAGCAGGTTGCCTTTCTAGCCAGGCTAAAATCTGCCATTCAAATCATGTGTCCAGCTGTGCATTCTTTTACCAGGCTGCTTTAAAACAAACCAACATTTGCCTTTAATCCTGGTAGGTGAAATTTACCCCCTTGCAGAGGCCAGCTCAAGATTTAGACAGTACCTAACATAAGCACTACATTGGATGGCTTTCTCTCCAGATTAAAAATGCATTATTGTAAATAGCACCATTGGGATGTTTTATTGCATCGGCTGCTCGACAAAACAAACTTCCTTTGAAGTAAATTAAGCCCTTAGGCAATGTGAATGATGGGAGTTGGGAAATTTAAAGACCCCGTCCACTTTTGTTTACATAGAATGCTTAAGGCTTGGTAGGGAGGCTTGTTTTGCAATTGCAGTTCAGTTGAATTGCTCAGTACCCAGCAGGCCTGTGTGGAAAGCAGCCAATGCCACCTGGCTGAAACCAGTCCCACCTCCAGCAGTGGCTACGATGACTGTCATTATAACCATACTCAGGAAAATGTTCCAAATACGTTGCACATGCCAGAGCTGTACAGAGCTGAAATAATTAATTTAGAAAGGGTAGCTTTATTTAAAATAAAATCATATTTATGACAAACTCTTCTTCTGCTTTGTGAAGGAATTTAGGTTTCTTTTTGTCTTGCTAAACCAAATACATACATCCCTGTATTTACAGAAGTTCACACGGAGTCTGGCTAGACAGTTATGCATAGATTGGCAACTGAGGTACCATCCTTTTACATGTATCATGAGCTCAATTCATATTTGCCTGCAAGACTTCCTGACAAGTTCTGAGGCAAAATTTTCTGATGATCTGCTTTGCATCACTTGAAGGATATTGGTGGAGAGCTGAGTTCTGGTTTTTTGTGATAGGTATTTCTCCACTCTGATCCTATTCCCTCAGTGCAATTTTGGGTCATTTAGGTCTTCCTTCAGAGACAGCAGCAGTTGTTGGAGGTTAATGGGGGTTTGGTGAAGACTCTGCTTAAAACCTATCAAGCAATTAGGACAAGTTTATAGAGTGTCTGCCCTGCTCTGCTAACCTACTGGACTGCACTCGAGTTAAGCCATTAGAAGTACTCTCCATTTCACATCCCATTACTCTTACATGAAACCATTGTGGAAACTGCCCTTGGACCATACCAGGTCTGCTCTTGGCTTCTCTGTGTCTCTCAGATCCTGGGTGGCTGGCTGAAAGGAAAGGCAGGCTTTTTTGTGCAGTGACAGGCAAAGCCCTTCCTCTGTGGCCATGGACCAGCTGGAATCTGGGAGCTGATGAATACAGCACC
The DNA here is from genome assembly GCA_002631895.1 of Agapornis roseicollis. NCBI lineage: Eukaryota > Metazoa > Chordata > Aves > Psittaciformes > Psittacidae > Agapornis > Agapornis roseicollis. The sequence goes on along the minus strand of NDXB01004157.1, from coordinate 155,500 downwards.
ACAAAGATAAGGCAACACTAGGAGAAGATTGGCTGAAATAACCTTTGCCCTCTGCCTTTTTTCTTTTGAAGTCTGTCCTGTTTCCATTCACCCTGAATGCACGTTTTCAGTGCCTACGTGAGAAGCTCTAATGACCCCACTTTTAACTCTATCTTTTCCAGAGTCGGAGTGGGCTCAGAGCTGCCTGTAGCAGTTAGTTTTGCTACAGAATCCACATGCATTCCTCTGAGCATCACATTCAGAAAACCCCTCTGGCTCCCCACAAAAGAAGACACAGGAACTTGAAAACAAGGCAGGTCATTCAGGAATTCTTAGGTAGTGGCTAATGTCAGCATCAGAAAAGGCTGCAGACAGACACACAGAGCACTTCAGATAAACCCCTTTGAAACCAGTCTTTCCCTACAGATGCAACACACACTAAAGATAGGGGGATAAAAGAAGGAGGGGGGTTGAAGAACATACCTCAGCATTAAGTATTTGTATTGAAGTCTGTTTAATTCTAAGAAGTTAATGTATGTGTCTCTGAGGCTCCCCTCATAGCATGGACACTAACTTGCCATAGAAACAGCCTGCATTTGCATCATAAAAAACAATTACAGGGATCTTCTGGAAGGCAGCTCTCATATATGATAGCGAAAATATTCTAAGGAATTGTGAATGCAGAGGAATCAGTGAGAGGGTAGCTGGGAGAGTCAGTGCTTCTCCTGAGCTTAGCCCAGGCAGCCACATGCTATGCTCTGTAGCCTACTGGGCTCTTGTAGTTTACTCCAATCAGTCCTATTTCTACTTTGTTATGAAATACAGTAAGTATGGTATTTCAGAAGTATTCAAGTTTCTCTCTCTCCTTACTATGAATTTCATCTTTGTCCAGGGTATCTGTCTGAGGCTTCCCCCGCTCATCAGGTTCTCTTTCTCGTTTGTGTTTACACTGTTTGTTTTTACCATCCTTCCCCTGCTTGTCGCTCTTTTCTTCTGGCTTTTCAGGCTCTTCAGATTTCCTTGTGCTTTCATTCTTTTCCCCTTCCACGGCCTTCTGATCCACATAGCCTTCTGGCTCCGGGCTTTTACCTAAATCAACCAAAAGTAACCAAGATTTAATTAACCAAATTTGAATTTCCTCTTATTTATCTCTGGAGGTGCTTTGAGGAAAAGGAGCCAGTCTTTCCTAAGCCTTGAGCTCTCCAAGAGCATTAATCATCAGTGCTTTACTCAGATTAGGTACAGCACTCAAAGCCATCTACCTTAAAATCTTCACAGTGTCAGGGAGAGATGACTGACAATTTTGCTATTATGGACTCAGAGTAGAAGATCCTGACTAATATCAGGCATATGCTTTATATTTTGTCCACACAGCTCTAGACCAAATTCTTCACCACTTGCAGAGAAATTCCATATAGACATTTCCCAGATGTGCAGGGAGTGAGAGGGAGAAAAACAAAACAACAAGGTTAAATCAAAAGCAAACTGCTACTAAGATTAAGAGACTTGCTCCAGGCTGGAATGAATGAGGCTGGTGTTAACTTTTGTACAAGTCACATAAAGTCACTAATGGGGACAGGCTTAAAGCAGGAAGAACAGTGATGATAGAAGAAGGAGCTCCTGAAGGAACTGTTTGCATTACACAAATTCAAACTGACAGCCTAGAGTGCAACGAGCACAGTTGTGAACTAGCCCATTAGGTCTTAATTTTGGGATGGAATTTCACCTTAACTTTCTGCTATAAGAAGTTTAAGCCTATAAAACTATGTAAAATTACACAAATAGCAACATAAACAAGTTCACTGCATCAACTTAAACGGCAAAATGAGGGATACAAAAGTGCACTGACTTAAAAGTACCAAGATGATTTACCAGTTCAACTTCATTTTCAGCAGTGTGTTTATATTATCTGTCATTTTCTTACCCAGTTTCCTTACCAACTCGTTAGTTAGTTATGATAAATTAAGGAAATGCTTAGTATTGTCCCTGAAGGAAAGATATGAGTAGAGAAAAGTTCTATACTGTTCATGTAAGCTGAGACACTGAAGAATCTTAGTTCTTCAAACAGGTAAGAATTATGTGCCTCCCACAAAGGCATTAATCAGAGATGACCTTTCCAACTGTCCCTGCTCAAGAAAACACACGGCAATCAGCATCTCCTTGAATGTTATATGCTCCAGCTCCTAAACAACTTGGTGGCTCTTTCCTAAAATCCAGTAACTCTCTCTTTCTTTCAATGAGGATCCCTAAACTAGACAATGCAGTCCAGATAATCTCACAAGTGCTAACTAGAAGGGAGGAATCACTTCCCTTGAACTGATGGCTATACTCTTGTTAATAAAGTTCAGGATGCATCTGGTCTTCCTGTCTGCAATGGGCACACTTGGTATCTCAAGTTCTATATGTCAACCAGACCTTTACTACAAAGCTGGCTGCCATCCAGGTGGCAGCCAGCCTGTACTGTCCTGTGCAGTTATTCCACCCCAGACACAGTATTATGCATTTACTTTTGTTGAGCTCCATGAGGCTCCTATAAAATCATTTCTCCAGCCTCTTTAGGTTCCTCTGTAAGGCTGCCCTGTACTCCCTGTTCCTTGCAAGTTGGTATCTTCTATTACCTTGCTCCCATTCAGGGTGTTAATAAAGGCATTATACAGCATTAAGTCCAGTATCAGGCCTCTCCTACTAATAACTGATCCCCACTTATGCTTTGAACTGCTGATCACAACCCGTTGGACCCACTAGTTCAGCCAATTTTCTGCTCACTTTAGCATCCCCTTAAACAGCCATTATCTCACCAACTTGGCTATCAGAATACTATACAAACCCATGCTAAGTGCTTGCTAAAGTCAAGTTAAATAGCATCCACTGCTCTCTCTTTGCCCATCGATACATTCATCACACTAAAAAATCAGACTGGTTAGGTAAGATCTGCTCTTCATAAACCCATGTTCATTATTTCCTATCACCTTATCCTTTATGTTCTTGGGAACCGTTTCTGGAAGGATCTACCACTTAACCTTCTTAATCTTACCAGGGACCATCAGCAGAACTAGAATGAGATTGCCCAATTATTTCTCAACAGCGAACTGTTAGATCAGCTCAGTCACCTGATGTAGCTTTCACTGCAAAATAAACTCTAGGCTTCACTTGAGCAAAATGTTTGATCTCAGTCATCTAAAAAATGGTAGCATAAACTCATCAAGTTGATTTTAAAAATGGCAGTAAAGTAGCAGTCATAAACTGTTCTGTTGCTGGTTTACAGGAGCACCTGAATATTTTGAGGCTTTCAAGCCTTCTCGCAACCTTTAGTTTGGCTACTAAGAAATCACAAGTCTGCCTTGTTCTGGAAATATGCTAAAGAACACACAGAACTTATTAAGCATTAAGATAACCAGATAATGGATTTTTATTCCTACTAAATTTAGGCTACAGATAATGCTAAAACCCTGTAACTAACTGCTCCGAATTTGGAGAGTCAAAGGAGCTCTGGTGCAAGATGTGCCCAAACTCCACAGAAGTCAATGAGATGCAGTGGCTGAGATCTTACCTGGGTCTTGGGAAATATTCCATTCATCTATAAACATATTACAAGTCCTCCTTTGGCTCTTTCCTCCTCCTTCCTATACAGTCACCATCTAATCTGGTGGGCAGCATTTGCAAAGCTGAAGCAGGCAGCAGACTCCATAATATCTAGGCAAGCCTCTACCATTCTGAATACCCTCACAGCAAGGCCAAAGGCAAACCTGTTCATTCCCTCAGAATGCACCAGAAGGCAAAGCCTATTTAAAACACCCCACTGTTATAACCTCTTTTCTGATCATAATGTGAGCAGTGGACATCAGTTCACAGAAAGGATTAACTCCCTTCTGATTTATAGGTATCATCCCGAGATGCAACTGCCTTGTCAGCACTCTGAGTTGACAAAGTGAAGGACAGTGATGAGATTATTTCTTTTTCTGTCATTTTGACTGGTTTCACTGTTACCTTATAGATTTCAGACATTTCAAAACACCACCTTTAGCAAGCCTCTATTCTGAACATTAATTATTCTGCATTATTTCCTATTTAAATAGTCACCTACATGTTCCTAACTACTCCAGTATCTAAGCACAGACAAAAATAATCCATAAAAGCAGGACTTTTGAACTCATTTGCACTGCTGGTCCAAGGGTGGCATAAATTTTGAAACTGCTTAAAAACCCAAAGTAAACTGACAGAAATTAGTGTCAAACTAGGTAGAAAATAACCCAATTTAGAAAGATGGGAGAGCCTCCGTATAAGAAAGATCAACATTTCACAAATGCTATGTTGAGCAATAAGAACTCCTCCAGTGTCTCAAAGAGCGTTGGTTAGAGAATGGGGGTTTGATGTTGCTTGTTAAGCCCTGCTTTAAAGGCTCCCAGATGGAATAGTGACTCACCTCTAATAACTCTAATAATAGCAGGCCACTGCAAGTTCAAAGGCACCTGCTGATGTTCCCAGTGCTGCTTCTAATCTTTGCAGCAGCTCAGGCAATGGAAATGTTACGTTGTCACCTCTAAGCAGATCAGTGGGTTTGAAGTTATTGAAAAGAACTCACCATCAGCAGTTGCTGTTTTCTCAGCTTTGGGGTTTCTAGGGCCAAGCCAGTAAGATTCCTGCACAGGGAAATACCAAGGCTGCGGTAGCCCATAGTCCCCTAAAACAAAAATAAGAAGGCAAAGTGCACTTCATAAACACATTCCTCAGTAGGCACAAATTCATCTAGGCAAAGTCTGTGCTATAATTATGAACACTTGCAGTCTTAGTGTTGCATATCAGAAGGGTAAACCATCCACCAGGTACCTAACAGAGCAGATTCTGTTTGCAGGTATTTTCTTTCCTTTTGGACAGGAGCAAAATATGCAGAAAATGTGTGATCTCATTGGCCTTACCTTGTCTGAAATACAATGTGGTTTAATTACAGAACGTAGCTACTCCTTACGTGGGACAATTTGAATCCTCATCAATAGGTCAGCAGCTGCCAAGGAACACCCTGACTGCTTAAGATGTGATTCCACCTTCAGTCAGTGTCGACGCTGAACATTTGAGGGTTGACACAAATGAAAAGCTTATTATATTTACACTCACCACCCTGGGCCTGAATTCACAACTGGCAATGAGAAAAGAGACTCTGGCTGTTATTTCAGCACACAGGAAAACTGACAATAATCCTTTTTAAAACAGAAATAGACTTTTTTATTCACAGATTAGTTCTGCTTTGAAAACAGAAAGTACAGTAACATTATCAGTTGTTGTCAGGCCAGAGCAGTGTTAGTCCAAGCCAACACTGCTTCCCTGGATCATACAGATACACAGACTGCAGGGATTTGAGCTGCTATGTTTAAAACATCTGTGAACACAAATGATAGTGGCCTTGTACTACTTACTCAAAATAACCTGAGGGAATTTGTGATGGTTGCTGAAAGGTGGCCAGGTTTGCTGTAATGAAGACCACTGTTGACAAAAGTGTCGATTTATTTCTCACTAACTAAAACCACCCTGTATTTCAGGCAACCACTTGTACACAAACACCCAGTCTGCATCTGTAAGCAGTTTATCTTGCACTTGTTACAGGCTGGATAACATCTCTTTGAAGCTGGTGGCTAAAACAACTGCTTCTCATTCAGGATGAACAAAAACCCCTCCATTATAGAGCAAAAAGCTCAAACATCCAACGGCCCAGTGTGCCAGGGGGTGGCTGGCTGTAGAGATAGCTTGAGCAGGAGCTGAACCATACGGCCCAAAGGGTTATCCAGGGAATTCATATAGTAAGCTCAGACAGTAGCACTGATTTGGTAGTTCTGGATGTGTGAGATGGGGAAATGCTATGGGAAATTCCACAGAAACAGAGGAGCGGAAAGCCAAAGAGGAACTGAAGCTAATGAATAGAAGCGCTGAGAGGCATTGTGTGAAGTGCTGGCATGAAAAAACCCAACTTGGATCTAGGAGCAAAGAAACTCCTGTTACTGAATTCCTGCTGTATTCATGGATACAGTGCACTGTCCATTCTTTTTTAAGTAAACAGAGTTGCAACATGGGCTTCTCCAAAGAGGAACTTTGAGGGAAATTACCGCAAATAAGCTTTGAAAACAAGTGTACTGAAATTGCATTAAACTGCTTTGTGAGGACCCGTTTGTTAAAAACTGAATAGGCATGAATTTGGTGGAGCATAGCTCACTTTGGTAGGGACACAAAGCAGGCTTCGGGTAATATTTTAGTTCGAATTTTCACTAGATATGGTTGAAACGCCTCACAAGAAATGTATGTATGCAAACTGGCTGTTAGCAAATGGCATTTCTGTAGATTTAGTTTCTATTTAAATTTTAAAACAGGACCAGAAATTGCACCCTCCTCCTTACTCCTGCCCTATTTTCTATTCTTTTCAAGACTAAAACTGGAGAATAGAGAGAAAAGTGAAAGCCCTTACTAAAGCAATGGTGCTATACCAGGTACGACTGATGGGCTACAGTGTCAAATATCCTTTTTCTGACAAAGAAATATTCAGAGGCTGATGAGGTTGACTGTTTACAACAACTACCACTACTTTGTTTGAATAAGAAACAGACATACCTGGAAAAACGTTATCAAGATACCAAGAAAGTATTCCATAGAGAAAAGCATCAAAAAGCATCATTTTTATGGAAAAAAGAAAACTATATTCATCTCCTTCCAAGGGACTGGTTCTGATGTTACCCCACTGTAGGCCAAGTCCTTGCTCTTCATAGCGTGACAAGTATTCTGTACCAAAGCCAAACGCTACTTGAGAAAGCAAGCTCTGGAACAAAAGAAAAATGACATTCAACTCAGAGGGGTGTTTTGTAAAGAAAGTACAAAGAAAGACAACCTTTAAGGACTGGACTTCAAATCATAGAATCACAGAATCCACTAGGTTGGAAAAGACCTTTAGGAGCATTGTGTGCAGTTCTGGTGTCCTCAGCATAAAAAGGACATGGAGCTGTTGGAACAAGTCCAGAGGAGGCCACGAGGATGATCAGGGACTGGAGCATCTCCCATACAAAGACAGGCTGACAAAGTTGGGGCTGTTCAGCCTGGGGAAGAGAAGGCTGAGTGGAGACCTGAGAGCAGCCTTCCAGTATCTGAAGGGGGCCTGTAGGGATGCTGGGGAGGGGCTCTTCATTAGGGACTGCAGTGAAAGGACAAGGGGGAATGGGTTCAAACTGATACAGGGGAGGTTTAGATTGGATCTAAGGAAGAAATTCTTTCCTGTGAGGGTGCTGAGGCACTGGAATGGGTTGGCCAGGGAGGTTGTGAGTGCTCCATCCCTGGCAGTGTTCAAGGCCAGGTTGGACGAAGCCTTGGGTGGCCTGGTTTAGTGTGAGGTGTCCCTGCTTGTGGCAGGGGGGTTGGAACTGGGTGATCTTAAGGTTCTTTCCAACCCGAACTATTCTATGATTATCAAATCCAACCATTAAGACTTGATATTGAATGAATTATTCCCTAATGAACTCTCTTTTCCCTAATGAATTATTAGGGAAAAATGGTTTCACTTTAATGTTGGACTGGGATGTTTAAGCCACTGAATGGCAGAAATTGTAAGCAGTATTCAGCCTTGAGTTCAACTTTGGCTGTACTTTCTTTAGCTACCAAGCAACCCTCACAGCTTGTTTGTTTTCCATTAATGACTCTTTTGCAGTGTAGACCTTTGCCTATCTTGGAAAAACAAAGCATTTCTTGAGTTTATGGGACAGTGCCACTATGAGTTACAAGGCAGAAAGTACACCAGATGCTCAGGAGAAGAAAAAATACAGCCATCCCCTCTCCTCTGGTGTGTCTGCTACCTACTTCTCACACTATGAACTAATAAACCAAACATTCTCTTCAATGCTGCATTGCAAAAACGGAGCAAGAAGTGGTACAGAGCTGTTTTATGGAATATGCATAGTTCAGCCAGGAATGCCTTAGGAAAATGAGGAGTCAAGATGGATCCCAACTGCAACTCTGTGAGGCATTCCCCTAGTGTGCTAAGTAAAAACTGTTTGGTTTTCAGCAATACATTTTTTTATTCAATTACACTGACCTTAAAAGCTTTTCTTTTCTTTAGCAGCCCCCCTCCACATCCATATCCTGCCCCTTATACCATCCCTTGTAATCAGCTCTTCTTCAGAGACTAACCTTTGAACAAGAAATGAAAGATCAAACCTATCAGGAACAGAAAAAACAATCTATGGCTTTTGGCCAGCAAATATCCTTTCTTACACAGATGCTTCCTCCTTCACTTTAGAGTGTTTAAACTGTGTGCTAGTCTCAAGATTTCTTCACAAATCAGAATCAGGCCAAGCCTACTCATTTTGTGACTTAAGGATAGGATCAAGTTTGGCACATGATTGCCTTAACTGGTAGAACTAAAAATGTTACATACTGTATCTGCATAGTATAGCAGTTAAGAAAGCTAACTCACAGCCATATTTGTACTTTGTTATTGCTTATGAGGTGTTTTGTTTTGTTTTTCCTTTTTCATTAGATTTCCAAGTGCATGAGAAGACAGGACTTCTCTTTTACCTAGGTTGCTAGAATGCTTACCAAGAATGGGGAATCTGGATTCAAACACCTGCTCCACTACCTGACCCATTGAGTAACCATAAGAGAACCAGCAAGGAAGCACTGCATGGACAATGTCTACAGCTTCTTAGATGGAAGATACTTCTCAGAGCTTTGGCACTTGGGTTCAGATCCTAACTGATAAGTAAGATAAATAAGGATATATAAAGATAAATAGGGAATAAATAGATACAGTCAGATAAATTCAGATAAATAAGGAATGTGAATTTGAGGTTCTTACCCTTAGACACTACCCTGTTAACTAGGTTGTAGCACATAACTGTCCCCATTTTGTGAACTGCCTTTGTATTTATTAAACACACCACAAATTAGTTTTCCTTTGACTTCTGCTTAAGTGTTCAAAACGTTTTGCTATTTTCCTAGCATTTAGTAAGTAAAATAAATCTTGATAAACTTTCTAAAAGCCACAAAAATCTCTCTCAGTTGCTAGGCCTGCTAAAGGCTTACTCACTTTCAATCCCTAATTATTGGAGAGAGATTCAGAGGTCTCTCTTTCTGAATTGAAAAAGCAAAGAGGAAGAAGCTTGCAATCATTTGCTACTCACATATGCACCCTGAGAAGGGCAGTTAAAACGTGAAGCCAAAGATACTACATAATCAGTGAAAGGCTTACTGCTAGGATCTTCACTTCAACAGTCATGCGGTCTTGCCAGGCAAAGCAGACAATGTGAGGCAGGTACAAGGTGAAGTAGATGACTCCACTGCAGGCAGCTGCCAGATTTGCTTTGGAAAAGAAGGTGCTGAACAGGAAACACTGCATGATGGTGGCTGTGGTGAATGTCAGAAGGAACAGAAAGAAGAGGAGTGGACTGCTGTAATGTAGTACTTGTCCATGCTGTGAGGAAAAGGAAAATGGAAATATTTAGAAGTTTTGCCACTTTCTGAATTAGAAGAAAAGGTCAGAATTGCCACTGACAAGTAACATGCAGTGAGTAATAAGGCAGCCTTTCTTACCTAACATGACTTCTAACTCTCCCAGGCAGTCATTTCAACACCTGAGCTCATTACAGTAACAAATCCTTCATCTAATTTTACCCCTGCTCTTGAATTGTCACTTAATAGTCACTTAACAGTCAACAGTACAATAAGCTGTGGAGTTCATATTCATATCTGATGACTGAATTAAGATCTTAACTGATGGAAAGCAGATATTCTGTCCCTGCCTTAACAATAAATGATTCCAAGCGAGATGTGCCTGCTTGGAAATTCATACATTTGAAATAAAACTATTTGAACTACCATAATCAATCTTTGTTGACCTCATCTTCTCCTCAGTCCACTTGCTTGATGTGCAGGAAAAACAACGCATGGAACCCTGACAAAATGTATCTGAAAAAAGCCAAAGCAACTCAGGAAAATGATAAAGCTTTTGCACCTAAATGATACTCAAACTGATGAGGAATTGAAGTGGTTTCCCATGTGTACTAATCAACCCACTGGTGGACTTTCATTGACCTTTCTTTCTTACAGCTTTTGTAGATCAAATGCTCCCTCTCGAGAAGAGCATGCTCTGCTGTTGTATCTACTTACTATTTATTTACTCTTAAAAAACAATGTTGAGGCCTATTTATTAGGCTCAACTTTGTTTTGAGCCTTATATAAGGCTCAAATGGGTTTATAAGGCTATAAACAGGTTTCAATATTGTTGCAACATTCCACTGGGCCTCTAAGACTGACTTCTTTATGAACAGTGATACAACCTTTCATAAGAATGTATTTACAAAGGTGCCTCACACTGGCAAAGTGACATCCAGGAGGAGAAGTGCATTACAGGTATAAGCACATTCCTCTCTGGCATTAACTACCTCCTGATTTTTAATTAAGCCAATGTAGCAAATAAAGTAAGCTTTCTCTATCCACCCAAGCTGTAATGGAACACAAGGATGAGAACACCTCATGAGGGCAGGCTGATAAGACAGGTTGAAGCCTGATGGCGGATTTATGCCAATACCAGTTCCCTACATCAAAAAAGATGCAAGTGCATTCTTCCTTATCAAAATGCTTCACATTTATCTAGTTACATAGGAGGAGCTTGGGTCTCAGGTAACAGAGAGAAGAGGTAGCCCTTCGAGACAACATCCAAACTGCCCCGAAAAGTTACAAAACACAGCAATTGGAGTCACAGAAGCAGAAAAGGTTTGTGGGTTTTTCTTTTTTTTTGGGGGGGGGGGTTTGGTGTGGGGTTTTTTTTTGGTTTTGGTTTGTTTTTCGGGTTGTCCTGAAACTACTGTCCTTGCAGTCTTTCTTCCCATTGAAACAGTGGCATGATTACTAAGTAGGTAAGCGCTGAGTATTATAAATGAATCACATGTGGTGAATTAAGAGATTAAAATTCCTCATATTATGATCCCTTCTATTTAAAGCACCAATTCTTTCTTACTGCAAGATCTGCCTCTGTCTACAGGAAACACAAGATACAGAGTAATCAGCTGGATGTATTGTTCTGTGCAGGATCTTACAATAAATCTTATTAGTGAATTCATCTTTCTGCCTCCGCCAAGTGCTGATGATGGCAGGAGGTCTGCTTAGAAGAATGGGCCTGCTACATGCTGCTATCAGAAAAAGCCACCAGCCATTCACATCTCCCTAGCAGCAGCCACTATTTTTTCTCAACAGGAAACTGATATCAGCAGTGCAAACTCAACAGTGAGCTGGAGAGTGACAATCCTTACCATGATCAGTGCTGTGAGGAGGAACGTGCTCACAGCCATCGTGAAGAAGCTGTCTAGGAACCATGTGCACCAAATCACCCCATTAGTTATACCCCTGTTCTTCATAGCCTCTTTCAGACGCATTTCCTTCTCCAGCACTATACTCTTCACAGTCATGGAAACTGAATATATCCAAGCTAGCACCATGAAGATGGGAAAGGCGCGGTTTAAGGTGATCATGAAGCTACCAAAACAAAAAGGGAGAGATGAATTAAATTTAGATAAACCAGAAATATTAAGATGAGAAGCAAGAATAAAAATGGAGTGAGGAAGAATGCATTTATTCAGCATGGCACTGGAAATCCTCAGTCTAAACATCAATTACATGCTGCTAGTGAACTTCACAAGCCACCTAAATATTAATCAACTAATGGCTGCTGCACTCCCATGAGACAGATAAATGTTACTGCTATTTTACCAAGGGGTTCAAAGACTTACTGAAGGCTACAAAAACATGTGGTGGCTCAGGAAAATACATCTCTCTTCACAGTGAATTGCCATAATGCTTTTACTGTGATGCAAAAAGACTATTTTAAGACATGCTAATGTTAACAGTTTGGGAGTGTCACTGTCTTTTTAAGCTCACAAGATTCACTGGCAAAAGAATTAAACAAATTAAGCATTAAAAGCATCAGATACTGCCAGCAAGGCTGCTGAAATTCATACACTGATGGCTATGGGAATGAGATGGGACTGTCCCACATAGTACAGTGCTGGGACAGGCTGCTGTGGGTGGCCCTCCATGGGATGAAGGTGCTGTTCCCTTTCTCCATCATTCCATCCAGACTCCATGGCTGCTCAGTCCTTGGAGATGCTCCTTTGGAGAAGCGCTGCCCCAGGTGTGCTGTTATGGTAAGAAAGATTTTGAGGTGAAATAGCTAAAAACATTTTCTATGGATTTGGGATTGTAATTTTTCAATGGAATTACCTTTAAAACCAAGTGGACTTGATTGCTTCAAGGCCAAAAGCTTAGAGGTGCTAAAAATAAAATGGAGCAAAAACCCTTCAGCTTTCTAAATCTGAGCCCTACAGAACTACATTTTTGCCATAAGCTCTCACAGCTACTCCATTGTTAAAACAAATGGAAAACCTTTATTTTTTCACCAAAAAATTCATGCAGAGCAACCTGTCCTACTGAAACAAAGCCATGCTTTTGTGGAATGGCCTGGGGTACACTGGGTTGTGCCTGTTGGTGGATGCATGTAACCCAGCACTAGGCAATGCACAACATAGAATCATAGAATAGTTAGAGTTGGAAAGGACCTTAAGATCATCCAGTTCCAACCCCCTGCCATAAGCAGGGACACCTCACACTAAACCATGGCACGCAAGGCTTCATCCAATCTGGCCTTGAACACTCTCAGGGATGGAGCACTCACAGCCTCCCTGGGCAACCCATTCCAGTGCCTCAGCACCCTAACAGGAAAGAATTTCTTCCTTAGATCCAATCTAAACCTCCTCTGTTTCAGTTTGAACCCATTGCCCCTTGTCCTGTCACTACAGTCCCTAATGAAGAGCCCCTCCCCAGCATCCCTACAGGCCCCCTTCAGATACTGGAAGCTGCTCTGAGGTCTCCACGCAGCCTTCTCTTCCCCAGGCTGAACATACATGTTTACTATTAGGATGCACTAGCTTCTCCTAAGCAGGATCTCTGCAGAGGCCATCACTGGGTTTGGGTATAAGCCCTGAGCTCTGTGTGATTACTGCAGGCTGCAGAGAACTTTTGCACGGATGGGCTTTCTGCCCCTGCAGTATTCCTAAAGCAGGCTTGCCAGGGAGCTATCTTGTCAGACTGATAATGACTGATGCAAATGATAGGTCAAATTATGTATGTCTGCATTATCTGAAGTCCCAGCATCTGCCTGCACAGAACACACGGACAGAACTGGGAAATAATTCCTATAGTGCCTTTTCTTTTCAATGAAATGGATACCAAGACAGTTGCAGCAGCACAGATCGCAGCACTGAAACAGGCACACTGTTAACAGGGGAGAGGCATCACTTCATCAAATATGGAGCACATGTGCTGGTTCAGGTAGTGCTAATGTGGGTCACGGCATCCACAGCCCCTCTCTCTCCATGGAGTCAGAAAATCTCCACACCCAGGAGCACATTCTCTTTTTTGTTACAGAGCAACAAACTGCCTCTTTCTCCTTCAGCTTCTTTATTCTTCTCTTCACCAAGGAAAGAAACTAGTGGTGCCTACAATAAAAAACTGCAGCCACAGTCCTGGAATCCTTTGCTAGGATCATGTGAAACTTAAAACCCAGCCAATCCGCCTAAAAAACAGTCAGGAATTAGGGAGAAGGTTAGAGAACATCAGGTTATTGTTAAAAACTATAGCATCTGCAAGGGGAGGAAAAGGACTGATGTTAACAGAAACCAATGCTACATAGCCTGTTTGCTTGAAGATAACAGTCATGTAGTTATAATTGAAATCCTGTTTAGGGATGTGGTTAGGATTTTGGGAAGAAAGAATTTCAAGAGCCTAAATTGTCTTGGGATTCTGCAAGGGTTGTAGGTGTCTTCAAGGACCAAAACCTACAGCTTTGGGTATTGCTGTATCTATATATGATTAAGTCTTGGTTTAGGGTTTGGTAATATAGTTAAAGAGACTGGGTTGTTTGATTCTTCAAGAGTTACACAGACAGCAAGAGAGGTACAAATTCCACTGGGACATGCACTTTCTTTTCAATTTTTCTTTTGGAAATGAATCTTTGGTTATAAAGAAAAGTGGGGTTTAGAAAAGCAGTTAGGAAAAAGCAGTTTACTACACTTCAGTGAGTCCTGCACAGTTAACTGAAGGATGTGGTGTTTGTTTTAACATGAGTCAGTGCTTTGTGTTCAGTTTTGTTCCATTTTGCTACAGGCATTGGTCATATACTACAGCATGAGGCTTAGTTTTAGCTAGACAAAACCTTTTTGAAAGCTCACAGTTTTGCTGGGTCCTGTGTAATCCCAGGGCTGATGCTGTTAGGGATCAAAGTTGGGGTGCCATGCTAACAATGGATTCTGGGCTATTACTATTGCTTGGAAAGGGAAAGGCAGAAAGCCCCAGATTATTTCATTTTGTGTGATATGGAAAATTGGAAGAAAGCCACTGCTTGCAAGGGGCAGTATTTAGTGTCCATTTTAGGCCTGGACACTGGTTGCCTTGGTACAACACAGCCCGGGATTGGGATTAGGGCTAGTAACTTGACAAAGGCTGCTTCTGGAGTCTGGGTTAAGACAGGATAAGGAAAAGAACAAATTCATTCAGTTATGTCTTAGCTATTTCTTTTGCATATATACCTTAGGACTAGGGTTGTAACTGGTGCTTGAGAGTCTTAAAGCATCCAGTAATCCAAGTATTCATAAGAATTAAGAAAGCTTTTACTCACACATCATCCACAAAACACGGATATGGCATTTGCTGAAGATAAATTCCTATCGGCACTTCAGTGTTGGTCTGGGTCTTTATAATCCCATGCTCAATCATGTCTTGGAGATATGCAAAACCTCCCCAGATATAACGTAAATCATCCACAGGATCAGCTCTTGGACCAGGATCCCAGTACCTCAAAGGAAAATTCATATGTAAATCACCTGGGTAAGCAGTGGCTTTAGGGGAGGGGCAGAAGGGAAATGAACAGATACATAAAACTCTTACTACTGAAACTGCAGGAGCACTGCCTGCAGTTGTCTTTTCTAGATTTTGCTCTGTCAGATGATGCTGCTTGAGAAAGTTTCTGACCTGGAAGGATCCTTTCCTTTAATTTGCTCTACACTGACACAGAATAGCAATTTTGGCCAAAAATGCACACTAATCATGTAACAAAATAACTGTTCTAGAATAGAAATAACTGTATTTGGAGTACAGTATCCTCGGAGATTACACTGCAACAACTGGATTGCAACTACCAGATACCATTACATTCCTCTATGCAGACAAACCTGAGAAAATATGTCTACCCCTTTGAGTAAGTCCATTTGAGGGGGAACAGCAGAGAAGTTCTGCTGTCCAGGCGGAAGAGAGCTGGGTCACAATCCACATAGGACTCCCCTGTCTGCCTCTCCCATTCATGAGGCCAAGTGAAAACTTCAGGTTACTGAATAGATTCTGAGCAGTCGTTCCCTTTGCCATGTATCCATGCACCTACCAACTGCCTGATCTGCCAGAAGAGTGATATCACTTCTGGTACTGTTACCACATGGTAACTGGAGATGGCATTGTATTTACGTACTAACTATCGGTGAATACAGTTTGATTTCATGCACGTACCCAATGCAGGTTCTAATGTCCTTATGTCTCTAGTACTTATGCTACGGCAAGCAAGAACTGAGAAGGAACCACCATTTACCTGTCTTTGATTTTGTTTGTTTTCTGTACTGCATCTATGTCCATCCGGATCTTGTATTTTACATGTGGTGGAAGACTACTGGCTGTAGGCTCTATGTCTGGAAAAACCACACCAGCCCAGAATTTGTTTTCCTCCAGCAGACGAAGGGCTTGATGAGTCAGTTGAGTTTCATTGGGATAACCTTCAAATTTATCCAAGGTCAAACACTACAAATAATCACAAAGATAAAAATCATGTCAGAATAGACTAGTAAGAGGTATACATTATTGCTAACAGCAGTGGCTGAAAGCAGAAAAGGTAGGTAGGTTCATTTGAAATATTTGGTATTTTCAACTTTAAAAGCTTATGCTGAAACTGTTCAAAGCCTCTCACCTCCCTCCTGAAACCTTGCCCAGTCTTAGTCTAATTCTTACAACAAATTCAAACCACAGCATTACCAATACAAGCTCAGAAACACTGTTCTCCCTAAAAAGAACTCTAAACCTCAGATTTAGCATTGCTGTGGTCAATATGAGTGGACGGAATCATTTTGAAAGTAGCTTATTCCTGATACTTAAGGATCACCTTCTCCAAGCTCAAGAAATGTCCATTCTGATGAGCAAGAAACCAAGCAAGGGTGGCCACTAAAGCAGGAGCTGCTGTTGCAATCTAGGTTTGTCAGGGCAGATTTGATGTATCCACGCAGAATGCATAGTCAGTAGTAGATTCAGCCAAAACCTATGCTGCCACATTCACTGATTAGGTAGAATGAAATAATATTTCACAATATATTTATGCCACTGCACTCAGCCAGCCATGGACACATGAACCCTGCCACTTGGACTATACCTCAAAGGTTCTCTCAAAAACACAAATATCTGAATTGGAAGGGCTGAAGCTGTGGCAAAGATGAGATCCCACCATTGGGAACTGACTTCAGAATCTGCATCCAGAAGATAAATTAACTCAGCTATAAAATAAATCTCACAAAGAACTTTGAGCTGAACCAGAACACCATCCTTTTCCAAGTCTGGGGACTTATTTTCAGCCTAGGAAGTACCTGAGTGAATATCACGGAGCTAAAGGATGACTGATCCGTAAGAAAAGCACATCAGCCACAGACTTCAGCTGAAAAGCACTTTGTCAAGCAAAGCAGTGGGAAAGTCAGAGCATAAATTCGAATCTTGGGTATTTAGGCATTTATTCCTATTCAATGCCAGCCAACTAGTCAATTGATTTTACTGACAATATTGTGTCCCTACTGAATTTTGGTATGCGATGAACCTGCTGGCTAAAGTTAATATGAGTTGGCTGTCTCGATAACAAAATGTAGCTTCCACTTCACAGCAAACTGTTGTCTTTTAGTCTGTCATTATTACAAAATGTATTATCAGTCCATACACAAAACACAAAGTCAATGAAATCTAATGTCCCCCCATTTAATCCTACTTAACAGGCACTGTAATACAAAAGGATTGTGAACAAACTCTGTCATTAGTTAGCTGTAAAATTACAGACCTATGTTTGTCTATTCAGTTTCTGCCCTTTAGAACTGGCAAGATATTACCACAGCGTAGAAGTGTGCAACCCCCTGATGGACTGGAAAGATACTTACCCTAACCCTCGATTCATAAAATTCCGGAGGCTAACCTGGTTGATCTGATCTTCTTGATTATCTCTTGCAGGTCAATAACCAAAAACTACTCAACATGAAAGTACTCATACAGGCAACTTGCTATTTAATGGGAAGACATCTTAAACACTCCTTTATTTAACCTTCTCCTGTGAAAAATCATGCTCTATTTCCTTTAAAACTTGAAGTATCACAGTTTAATGGGACTTATAGAAAAATGTATTTTTAACTGGCAACAAAAAGGACAGCTTAAATTGACAATTCAACTGTTTTGTAGCTTTACATTTCCTGATGTTCTGCAAATGTTCATTCTCATAGTTTGCTTTACAAAATTGAACTACATAGATTGTTATATCAGAAAGCAAAATAAAGCAGAAAAGCTTTCTGACTTACATGCCAGAAGAGGAATCAAATTAGACTGATGGGTCAGGCTGTATTAATTATTTTTATCCTATCCTATGTTTATCCTACATAGTTAATGGAGTTCAGGAGCTGAGTTTAGTTCTTGCCAAAGCGTCAGCGTTTCCCAGCAAAGTCCTGCTGTGGAACTGTGTCTCTGCAGTGCCTGGAGGACTATTTGCTATTTCTTTGTTGTGAGGAATGTTACTTTCAAGGTACTTGTGGCAGCTGCAGAACTCATGTAGTTCTCCTGGGGAATCTGTGGGAGTGACACTGGAAAAGTACTGCGGGACAACTGATAAGATTCTCACTGCCGAACAGAGAGTTTTGGGACTGCGCTGAGGAGCGATATAGACCATCCAGACATCCAGCTGAGGAAGCAGCAAGCTTCTGAAACATAAACCATAAAAGCTTGTAGATCTTCTGTGAGAGGAGTGAAACCAAAGCTTGTATAAGAACACAGGCTAAGACATCAGTGTTGTAATAACTCACATAATTGGAAAGTGAAAAGAGATTATATATTGTAATCTACTAGCCAAAAGCTAGGGTTTCCTTCTCTTAACCTTAACTGTATTCCAAACAAAAGGTGTCTGCTCTAACTTTGGGGTTTTTTTCAGTGAACTGCAATTAAACTTATGAAGGCATTTATGTGCCTCCATAAACCTCACCATATCAAAATTCATTCAGCAATCACTTAGGGAAATTTATGTTGTATTTTCTCCTGGTAACTATTTAACAATTTAAAATGGTTCAGTGAAGATGGGAAAACCAAAACTGAAATACTAAGAACAGGCTTGGAAAAGAAACCAGAAAATAAGAAGTATAAAGAGATGACTAGATATGTCTCACAAACAGCTTAGCTCTTCTGTGGCCTAAAGTAATCTAAGGGAAGAACAAGAAATTCTTCGGGTAGTGAGGATGAGCAGCCACTGCATAACCTGTGGGCTTCTCAGCTGCACTACAGCTTGCAGCAGAGATGTGGAGTCTCCAAAGATAGTTGCTGACAGCACACCTCTGCTCATTGCATACTATAGCAAGGAGCAGGGTGTCCTTGAAAGGGACATTTGTTCCCACTGTGCTTGGCACAGTGTGAAAACATTCTCAATTGTTAACATCTCAGTGTAAGCAGCGTTCTTAAAAGAATAAGCTCATTACAAAGAACTTCAGGACACAAAGATCTACTACCAGGTACAGTAACTGCCCTGATGCTGTGGATGTTCCAGTACCACCTTGCTGCAAGCAATATATTTCACTCAGGTTGAGCAGGAAGTAATTCTGCTAACATGGAGTAAAAAGATGATCAGAAGAATCAGCAGAGCTTTGTGCAAAAGCTTTATTGTTCCCTCTTGTAATAGCTACATGAAGGCAGATAAACTCTCAGTTCTTGACTTCTTGTAAGGGGTGGTCTTTTAGACTGAACTCTATAGGAACTGGGAGAGCTAGGCTTAGTCCTGCTGCCTACAACTAGTACCAATTTTCTCTGTGAGCTTGAGGCTTAGCTTATTTAACAATTCACTAATTAAATACTTCCATTTCTTTAGAGATGCTTGTAAAATATAATTAAACCCCACATAAACCTTGACCTTCATATGGCAGATGCTAAGTGTTGAGTTCACAAGTATTAATATTACTGCCAATAGCAATAGCTTTTTTAACACTGAATTAAACCGCAATATTGCAGGGTCCTTAAGTTTTGCCTGGGCTCAGAAGTTGACAAAGAAGAGTTGGCATTTCATTTACCTTAGGAATCTGCTCTATCCTAGGTCTAGTTCCAACACATTGTTACCTGCAGTTGGAAATATACAGGATAAAAAAAACTCCAAAGCCTAAACCAAAAGAGCTCACAGACTAATGAGTCTGATGAACTCATCGGTAGAAGTGCCCACATCAGAGAAACTTCTCACTCAAAGTATCTGCCACACATTTTTACAATGGCTTGATATTTTCACTTACAATTTTAGCATTTTTTAATTAACGTAATAAAACTTCACCTGTCTTTCTGCACTGTGGCTCTCAGAAAGCCTCATATAGCCACATTACAAAACACAGCATCCTAGAGTATGGACTTCAGGAAAGGCTCACAGACATCTCTTGGAAGTAGCTACAGAACAAGTGGAAACTCCTCTACTGGTTTCAAAGGAATTTTGATCAGGTGCTTAAAAACCTGGAGGGGGATTTACCAAAGAATTATTAGCTTCTTTGGCCCTGGGCTTGCTGAAATTAGTGGCCTGTCAGTTATTAGTACCTACAAAAATCGTTTCCTTGAGGGTTTGCATTCACTTTCTACCTCAGCATCAAAGCATATTCACACATTCAACTAACACTCTGAATATAGAGTTTGGGGTTCAAACCCAAAATTCTTCAAAACATTCAAATTGAAGGTTTGAAACAAATAAAGATGTCTTATGATTTTAACCTTGTCTGTTGCCACAGACTGTACGTACTGCCTTAAGTACTGCACAAGCATTCCCAGCAGTGGGAAGGCTGCCCTTACCTCCAGATACTGACTGAGCAAACGCAGAGCTCGGTCCACAGCACTGAAGATGTTTCGCCAGTCAAAGTCTGCCATTCCCTTCTCTCGGCTTTCTGGGGACCCGTTGTGGAGAAAGTTGATTATGTGTTCAGCAGCTAAGCCTTCAGCACCCAGTTGGCTGTTCAAGAAGTCCCTCACTGTAGGGTGCTTCAGAGAGTCCTGAGGAAACATATCAAGACAGCTTTACTACAATAGCCCTCTTTGTATGCCCTGTTTAGCTAGAAGGCTTTCCATTTCCACAGCTCTTTCTGAGCCATGAAGTAGTACAAAAGGTTGTGTTAAAGAACTGATTTCCTAAACCAGCAACTGCATAGCTGGAAGGGAGACTTGAAGAATGGATGAAAATAAGTCTAACCTTGACTACTCTCTGCATTATATCCTTAAAAACAAGAGGATAAATGTAATAAATGTCTAATCTAAAATAGAAGAGTGTGGAAAACCACAGATTTTCTTTAGTACAAACTGCTTTATAAAGCAGTTCAACTTCAGGTATTATTTGCAGCTGATCAAAGTCAGGTATAAGAGATGTGGAAATAGGTAATTTCCTAAGGTAGTAAATTGCTGGGCCCAGCAAAAACATGATCCTACTGGCTTCTTTGCCTGTACAGAACACAAGAAGATCAAGTTGTCTGTTCTTGAAAGCAATTGCTGCCTTTATTAAGAAGTCATTAGCCAGACTCTGCAGTGTCCAGATATGAGGTTTTGTCACAGAGATGCTGTAATGCCTTCAAACCTAGCCCTGTAACCAGTTTCACAGCCTTAAAGGCCACAGGTCCCTTGCTGCAAAGGCTGTGCTTCCAGCCAAATCCCATCAATAAACTCTCTTCCCCCTTAGGAAAAATCAAGGATGGTGTCAGGCAGCTCTTATTGAGGACTCCTGCTAAGTTATAACATACACGGATCATATTCATTTGCAGGCTGTTTTGAAAGAAGTACCACAGCTGAGGTCCCACTTCTTCCCAAGCTTTGGTCAACAGTCTGAGGCGTTCAAGTTCCTCAAAAGTGGAGTTTGCCTGAGGAATGAAACAGCAGAAAAGAGTGCTAGAAAGCTAAGAAGATAAACAGAATTTATGAAGCAGCCATTAAGTGACAAAGAAACCTGCATCTGACAAATGTTGTAGTTTTTACTCGATAAACTTGACAAACTCATTAAATACTTGATAAACTCATTAAAATAGCAGAAAAGTTAATAATCCTTAGAAAAGAATTTGTAAAATCCAACTGGAATCAAAGTCACTTAGGATAAACTTGTATTTTATATGTAATGGAAAAAACAAGTGCACATTAACCCCAGCTAACTTAAATTCCTTTAAATACTCAGGTTTTAGGTAGACTGTTTTTCTCCTTCAAGAACTAAAAAGAAGATGATGATGTGGGTAGATGAATAAATGGGAGGCAGCTGTAGAAGACAGGTACTCTCATAGTTAAGATACTAGTTAAGATTTGAAATGTTGGGCTGCTGTAAATCTGATGTTTTCCTGTGTGAACTACAAGCAGCAGTTCTTCTGTGCCTTACATAGCTGTTGAGAGGTGGCCAAAACCTAGGTCATATGTGACCTTGATTTAGTTAGTCAGACTAACTTCACCCAAATTCAGGCACTTAACTGAAATATCCAGGCTCCATCCTATTTTCATGAAGTGACAATTATTTATGATCTCAACATAATAATACTAAACCACAATGTTGCTACTGGTTTGTAATTTCTCAGTGTTAGGCCCCAATGAGTCTATGGAAGTCTTGTAACTACCCCATTTCAGTATTTACTGGTACAGAGATGCTGAAGTCCCCCCATCTCTACTTCTATTTCTACTGGTATAAGTGTGCAATCATGCCAACAACAAACAATTTAAGCTGAAAAAAGCATGTAGTGTAGGCCAAGACGGTCAGTGAAGATCTGACTCCTGGACCATCAGAACAAATGGAGTCCTAAGAAGAAAATCTGAATAGGTTGATGCAGCCAGGTCACTGTTTTTCACAGGATGTTTCTTAGGATGCAATTCAATATGAGTAAACAGTTTTGTATTTCAGAAGTGCTTACATTTTTTAGGATTTGCTGTACAGAAGGTGAATCAGGAGCAAAGAGGATTTTTCCCATCAGCAGGGGCTTTGCAGCACTCCAGGCTATTCTGGTTAAAGGGTTTGATTCCAAGTTCTGGATCAATGCATTACAAAAGGGTGCTAAAGGCAAAAAGAAAGACAGTCCTTATGCAACCTTACTCAAATCCTATCATACAAAACATCCTGCAGGGCTTTTTACTGGCAATATGGTTGGTTTAAAGCATTTTGAAGCTGAATGGCTTAAGCACATTTTGCAGTGTAGAAGTACAGTGTCTGACCAGATGGAAAAGACTATTAAGTAATTGCTGGAGTTGTAAAGTAGACGTCATGGAATTAGAAGAGCAAACAAATAAACCTAACCATTTGAAAGCTGCTGTTACTTATATGGTATTTCAAAAGGAAGGAAATTAGTTCAGATCTCACTGAACAAATCTGAACTGTAACTGCTTTTCTCCTAATGACTTAGCTCCTTTGAACTGTAGTTGATACTGATACGAAGCTATTTTTTCTCCTACTAGTGGTTAATTCTTACACAGTGTAAACTACTGGACTGGATATCCAGCAGGCTTGAATGTTGAACTCTGGAACAATTCAGAATTGGATTTTACAATGACTCAGAACTAAACATTTTAATGTAAACATTTCTGTCTTGCTCCTGTACTATGAAGTAATTAGTCTACTTGGACTATCCAACTATATTGTTCCTTGGCTGAAGCAATGAAGTACTGAGCCCTTTACAGCTCTTCTGAAGATTCGGACATAAATAGAGCCAAGTATTAATACAAACAGTGGAAGGTAGGAATCTCTCATCAGGTAAAGTGCTTACCTGTACTCTGCAACCATGCAACCACATCTATGACAGCAGAATAGGCAGAGAAATCTACTGCCAGCTGTAGTGCAGAAAAAAATTGCTGGTATAGAAAAAATCGAATGGCAAACAGAAGGGGACATAACAAAACTATAAAAGAATGAGTCATAGAAAAGACAAAATGGGTTCCTCTTTCCATTCTCTCCTCTTACAATAGCAAGAAGTGAGGAAATCAAAACAACAAAAGCTGGTAAATTGAAATACTTTCTATGTAAGACTTAATTATGCTGCAGAAGGTTACTGCTATAAAAAATATGTACGTTTATGCAGGAAGAGAACAGCTGCCATGTATCACATCTTGGAGAAAAGTAATTCCAGAATGCAGCACTGCATTTTCCAGAACCTTCTTCAGAAACACTTAGTTCTTCCTGATACCAGTAGCATATATTAGAAGATAAGAGCGACTTATGCCTTAATGATGACGGTGACTATGTTTATCCCTTCATATTGAAACAAATACATATTTCTGTCTCAATTCCCGAGCTTCTCTGCTTCCAGCTATAAAATAAGCAGTAAGTAAAATAATTTCAGCTGTCTCTAATTTCTTGAGTTAACTGCTTAAAAGTGTTATTTTATAAAAGCAACAGCGGTATTCTACCAGAAGTTGTCCCTGTCTACAGTCTCTGTAATGGTTTGCTGGAAAAACTTACTGGTTGTGTTATCATAAAGGTAACTGGATTTCTTCCTTGTTGTGTCAATCCCCAGGAAAGCTTTATAGTTATTATCTTCATACCAGTTGAATGAAAGCACTCTGGATCCATGTCCTTCTGGGTAGCCACAGAAAAGATCAGACAGGGAGCTCACCAAGTGGCCTAAGGATTCTGGCCTTCCATCTTGTACAAATGCTTGCAGAAACACCAGAAGGTCCTGAACACTTGGCTTCCTGGCTAGCTGCAGTAAGACAAGGCTTTGTTAATCACTACCCTCAAAGGAGGAACTGGTGAGGTCTCAGCTGTACCCACACTGGTAAAGCATGCAGTCACAACCTCATCCTTTTATCTCCTCTGTTCTGGTCGTAGGCACCATTTTCAGTTCTTGTTCTCTCATGTCTTTTCTGAAGAAAAGGCTATAGAATCATAATTGCCAATGCTTCTTTTTACATTTATTTTCTAATGAGAGAAGAATTAATTTCTAAGGAATAGGCTCCTTCCAAACAGATCAACTTAGTTTCTGACAAAGCAGGTAACTGGAACATAAAAAGAACAAAGGAAAAGGAGGATTGTGTGCTACGTAGAAAAGCAACACCATTTCTAATAGACAACTTACCTTTTGCACTGCCTGGGTTACACTAGATATCACCCTTCCCCAGGCCTTCAGGTCAGCACCTGGAGCGTTTCTGTTCAGAACAGTGGGAAGCTGTAAATACATCAGAAATACAGATGTGTTTTCTATAGTCCCTACATGACAACAGCTACTACAGTGAGAGAAGAAAATCCAAATGGCATCTCTTTTGCTCAAATACTTTGAGTTATTTGGAACAGCGTCTTGTAAGCCTGTCTTGTGGGGCCACAAATCCAGTACCCATGTGCAGACTCACACAGCAGCATGTAGTAAGTGTTCTTACCAATATAAAGCTGAAACAGTCATAGGCCACTGAAAATATAAGCTTGGCATTTGTTCTGCTTATTTAAGCCCACCGTGCCAAAAGGTGCAAAATGGAGGAGGAATGAGGGAACTGGGGTTTCTGAGAAGCTGCTTCT
Organism: Agapornis roseicollis; assembly: GCA_002631895.1. Classification (NCBI taxonomy): domain Eukaryota; kingdom Metazoa; phylum Chordata; class Aves; order Psittaciformes; family Psittacidae; genus Agapornis; species Agapornis roseicollis. The sequence continues at coordinate 130,695 of NDXB01004157.1, read as the reverse complement.
CACAGAGGCTACTTTTGGTAACCAATGAATTCAGCTAAGGTTGTGATACAGAAGACTCATCCACCATGAGAGTAAGTAACAGGTAGCACTTTACACTTGAGAGACTTCCTGAGTTTGGAGGCAGCCAAACTTCCCCCAAATGATGTAGCTACACACCCTGCTGATTACCTGCTGTTCCTTTCAGTCAGCAGGCTGTCAAGAAAGCAAGAGACAGCTGCACTGTACCTGGCAGGAAATCACAAAGGCAAGAGTTTTTATGGAAAGCTTACGTTAGCAAGTTCTGATCTGTCACTTGCAGTTCAGGCAGGAAATACATACACACAGTGCTTCAAATACACTTTTCCTTAGGGAAACTCGTTTCTGGAAAGATTATACAGGATTCTTGGGGTATTTGCCTTAACTTGGCTTTTTCACAACTGTAAGCAACAGGTATTGTGAACAATTTGAAGCAAACCAGAGAAAAGCCCAGGATAAACAGGGAATTAAGAACTTGCTTCATGTAGCTAAAGAAAAATAGAGGAGAAATAGTGGCAAAATTACACACTTACTCCTAAATACCACTTCTTGCAAGAGGCATTCAGTATGAATCAGATCTTACTAGAAAGACCCTAAAATGACTCAATATGTACTCAGCTGGTTGATGCTCTCTGGAAGCATAAGACAGGATCAACAGACACTATATACAAACCACGCTCTCATCTGACCTAAATACCAGAGCATACAGTCGGGAATGTTTATTGACCCTAAGCACAGAGGAGGATCAAAGTTTCCCCAAAAATATTTACCCAGCTATCTTCATATTCACTGCAAAAGAATGCGGTGTCATAAAAAAAAAAAAAAACAAACACAACACAAAAAAACCCCAAAGAGCATAATTCTTGAAGCGTTTCTTTCCAGCAACAGAAGGCCCAGTTCTGGAATCCACAGTCAGCTAAAATAAGCCCAAACAAAAC